>SJYC01032443.1:0-19038 GCA_006408675.1 Madoqua kirkii | reverse complement strand
AGGTATAGAACGGACTTTTGGCTTCAGAGGGAGAGGGAGAGGGTGGGAAGATCTGGGAGAATGACAACGAAACATGTATACAATCATATGGGAGATGAAGCACCAGTCTATGTTCAATACAGGGTACAGGATGCTTGGGGCCAGTGTATGGGATGAACCAGGGGGATGGGCAGGGAAGGGAGGGGGGAGGGGGCTTTAACATGGGGAGATCGTCTACACCTGTGGAAATAAATAAATAAATAAATTTAAAAATAAATAAATAAAAAAGTATAATATATATATTTTAGAAAACATGAACTTTTGCCTAACTAAAAAAATTATGACATTTTGATTCTACTTCTTTGACTTAGGATGAACAGAATGCTAGATTTCTTTTTATTTTTTAGATCTCTAATTTAAAAATAGATATGCAACAAGCAACAAAGGTTTATTGTATAGCACAGGTAACTCTATTCAATATCTTGTAATAACCTATGATGGAAAATAATTTCAAAAATAATATATGTGTATTTGTATAACTGAATCACCTTGCTGTACACCTGAAACATTGTAAGTCAACTATACTTCAATAAAATATGTATATTAAGACGAATAACCAAATCCAGCAACATATAAAATGAATTGTATATCATGATCAAGTGGGATTTATTCCAGGGTTGTAAGGATGATTCAATATTCACAGGGTGAATTCAACTAATACGGTACATCACATTAACAAAATGAAGGATAAAAATCACATGATTATCTCAATAGGTGCAAAAAACACACTTGACAAAGTTCTACATTCATTCATGATAATAATTCCCATCAAAGCTGGCATAGAGAAAGTATGTCTGAATGTAATAAAGGGCATTTAAGACAAACTCTTAGCAAACGCCATTCTCAAATGTGAAAAAATGAAAGTCTTTCCTCTAAGTTCAGAAACAACACAACGATGCCATGAAATTAAAAGACACTTGTTCCTTGGAAGGAAAGCTATGACAAACCTACACACTGTATTAAAAAGCAGAGACATCACTTTGTCAACAAAGGTACATATAGTCAAAACTATGGTTTTCCAACAGTCATGGAAAAACCATTCCAGTAGTCATGAAAAAACCATAGTGTTTTGAGTTGGAAGAATTAATATTAGTAAAATGTCCATACTACCAAATCAATTTACACATAAATGCAATCTCTATCAAAATATCCATGACATTTTCCACAGAAGTAGAACATGTAATCCCAAAATGTATATTAAACCACAGAAATAGCATGAATTGCCAATGCAATCTTGAGAAAAAAGAACAAAGCTTGAGGTATTACAGTCGCTGGCTTCAGACTATACTACAAAGCAATAGTAATCAAAACAGCATGGTACTGGCACAAAAACAGACACACAGATCAATATAACAGGGAGCCTAGAAATAAACTCACACACTTATGGTCAATTTATGATAAAGAAGGCAAGAATATAGAATGGAGAAAAGACTGTCTCTTCAACAAGTGGGGCTGTGAAAACTGGACAGCTACATGTAAAAAATGAAATTGGAACATTTCTTCACCTCATATACAAAAATAAATTCAAAGTGGATTAAAGACCAAAATGTAAGACCCTGAAACCATAAAACACCTGAAGAGAACACAGGCAGAACATTCTTTGACCTAAATAGTAGCAATATTTCTTTTAAATCTGTCTCCTAAGGCAAAAGAAAGAAAAGCAAAAAAAAAAAAAACAAACAAACAATAAATGGGACCTAATTAAACTTAAAATCTTTTGCAGAACAAAAGAAACCATCAGCAAAACAAAAACACAACATACTGAATGGGAGAAAATACATGAAAATGACATAACCTTTAAGAGTTAGTATCCAACATATATAAAGAGCTCATCTAACTCAACATCAAGAAAGCAAAGACTTTAATTTAAAAATTTGGCAGAAGATCTGAACAGAAAATTTTCCAAAGAAGATATACAGATGGTCAACAGGTATATGGGGTTCTCAAGGCAAGAATACTGAAGTGGTTTGCCATTCCTTTCTCCAGTGGATCATGTTTTATCAGAACTCTCCACCATGACCTATCCATCCTGGATGACCTTATATGGCATGGCTCATAGTTTCATTGAGTTAGACAAGGCTGTGGTCCATGTGATCACACTGGTTTGTTTTCCGTGATTATGGTTTTCATTCTCTCTGCCTCTGATGGATAAGGATAAGAGGCTTATGGAAGCTTCCTGATGGGAGAGACTGACTGAGGAGAAACTGGGTCTTGTTCTGATGGGCAGGGCCATGTTCAGTAAATCTTTAATCCAATTTTCTGTTGATGGGTGGGGCTGTGTTCCCTCCCTGTTATTTGACCTGAGGCCAAACTACGTGGAGGTAATGATAATGGGGAGCTCCTTCAAAAGATCCCATGTACACACTGCTGAACTCAGTGTTCCCAACCCTGCAGCAGGCCACCACCAACCCACACCTCCACTAGAGACTCCTGGACACCCATGAGCAAGTCTGGATTTCTCTTGTGGGGTCACTGCTCCTTTCTCCTAGGTCCTGGTGTGCACAAGGTTTTGTATGTGCCCTCCAAGAATCTTTTTCCCCAATCCTGAGTAAGTTCTGGTGGCTCTATGGTGGGGTTAATGGTACACTCCTCCAAGAGGGCTTATGCCATACTGCACCCTGAGCCCCTGCCCCTGCAGCAGTCCACTGCTGACCCATACCTCTGCAGGAAACATTCAAACGCAGTTCTCTCTCAGTCTCTGTGGGGTCTCTGGGTCTTAGTGGACACAAGGTTTGTTTGAGCCCTCTGAGCATCTCTGGCTGGTGTGGGGTTTGATTATAAACATGATTTGGCCCCTCCTACTGTCTTGCTGGGGATTCTCCTTTGCCCTTGGACATGGGGTATCTTCTCAAAGTTGCTCCAGTGCCAACTTAGCTGCCACTCTAGTGGCGCACAGCCACTGCTCCAGGGCCTAACTTCTTGCTGGGGTTTCTCTGCACTTGGACGAGGGGTATCTCCTCAAAGTCATTACACCACTGCGCTGGACCCAGATAACCATGATGATATAATCACTTACCTAGAACTAGACATCCTGGAATGCGAAGTCAAGTGGGCCTTAGGAAGCATCACTATGAACAAAGCTAGTGGAGGCGATGAAATTCCAGTTGAGCTATTTCAAATCCTAAAAGATGATGCTGTGAAAATGCTGCACACAATATGCCAGAAAATTTGGAAAACTCAGCTATGGCCACAGGACTGGAAAAGGTCAGTTTTCATTCCAATCCCAAAGAAAGGCAATGCCAAGGAGTGCTCAAACTACTGCACAATTGCACTCATCTCACATGCTAGCAAAGTAATGCTCAAAATTCTCCAAGCCAGCTTCAACAGTATGTGAACCATGAACTTCTAGATGTTCAAGATGGATTTAGAAAAGGCAGAGGAACCAGAGATGAAATTGCCAACATCTGCTGGATCACAGAAAAAAACAAGAGAGTTCCAGAAAAACATCTACTTCTGCTTTATTGACTATGCCAAAACCTTTGACTGTGTAGATCACAATAAACTGTGGAAAATTCTGAAAGAGATGGGGGCACAAGACCACCTGACCTGCCTCCTGAGAAATCTGTGCGCAGGTCAAGATGCAACAGTTAGAACTGAACATGGAATAACAGACTGGTTCCAAATCTGGAACGGAGTACATCAAAGCTGTATATTGTCATCATGCTCATTTAAATTATATGCAGAGTACCTCATAAGAAATGGCAGTCTGGATGAAGCACAAGCTGGAATCAAGTTTCTGGGAGAAATATCAATAACCTCAGGTATGCAGATAACACCACCCTTATGGCAGAAAGTGAAGAAGAACTAAAGAGCCTCTTGATGAAAATGAAAGAGGAGAGTGAAAATGTTGGCTTAAAGCTCAACATTCAGAAAACGAAGATCATGGCATCTGGTCTCATCAGTTCATGCCAAATAGATGGGGAAAGAATGGAAACAGTGACAGACTTTAATTTGGGGGGGGGCCTCCAAAATCACTGCAGATGGTGACTGTAGCCATGAAATTAAAAGACGTTTGCTCCTTGGAAGAAAAGTTATGACCTCCCTAGACAGCATATTAAAAAGCAGAGAGATTACTTTGCCCACAGAGGTCCATCTAGTCAAAGCTATGGTTTTTCCAGTAGTCATGTATGAATGTGAGAGTTGGATTATAAAGAAAGCTGAGCACTGAAGAATTGATGCTTTTGAACTGTGGTATTGGAGAAGACTCTTGAGAGTCCTTTGGACTGCAAGGAGATCCAGCTGGTCAAACCTAAAGGAAATCAGTCCTGAATATTCATTGGAAGGACTGATGCTGAATTAGAAACTCCAATACTTTGGCCACCTGATGGGAAGAACTGACTCACTGGAAAAGACTCTGATGCTGGGAAAGATTGGCAGGAGTAAAAGGGGATAAAAGAGGATGAGATGGTTGGATGGCATCGCTGACTCAAAGGACATGAGATTGCACAAGCTCTGGGAGTTGGTGATGGACAAGGAAGCCTGGCATGCTGCAGTCCATGGGGTCACAAAATCTACACAATTGAGTGACTGGACTGAATTGAATAGGTATATATATTAAAAAAAAAAAAAGCTTAACATTCCTAATCATCTTAGAAACATGAAGCAAAACCATAATGAGCTATCACCTCTCACCTGTCAAAATGCCTATTATCAGAAGTCTACAAATAATAAATATTGGCAAGGATGTGGAGACAAGGAAACTTCAGTACATGTGGTGGAATTGTAAATTGGTGCATTCACTACGGAAAACAGTATGGAAATTCTTAAACAAACTAAATGTAGAACTACCAATGATCCAGTAATTCCACTTTGAGCATATTCAAAGAAAATAAAAGCACTGATTTGGAAAGATTCATGAACACCAATGTTCATAGAATTATTTACATTGTCATGGGTAGGTAAGCAATCTAAGTATCCAGCAACAGATGAGTGGATAAAGAAGATATGTTTTATACACATACACACACATACACACATATGCACACAATAGACTATTGCTCAGCCATAAAAAAGAATGAAATTCTGCTATTTGGAACATGGATGGACCTAGAGAATATAATGCTTAGTGAAATAAGTCAGAGAAAGACAAATACTCTATATTATCACTTATATATGGAATCTAAAATATAGAGAGCAAACTAGTGATCATTAGTAGTGAGAGGGGAGGGGGACAGCAGAGACAGTTGTATGAGATAAAGTGACACAAACTACTATGTATAGAATAAATGAGTAACAAGGATATATTGTAAAGCACATAAAATAAAGCCATTGATCTGTAAATACCTTAAGTGGGGTGTAATCTTTAAAAATATTGAATCACTATGTTGTACACTAGAAATTAATATATTGGGTTAGCCAAAAAGGTTTGTGAAGGTTTTTTAGTAACATCTTACAGGAAAACCTGAATGAAGCATTTGGCCAATCCAATAATACTGTATTTCAACCATACTTCTCTAAAAATTGAAAAATCTGGAAAGGAAGTACTCAGCCCTCCACAATTAGTAAGATACTGTGGCCAACAATCCCTTAAAGAAGGAGCCTCCAAACTTTTTCTGTGAAGGGTCAGATAGAAAATATTTTACAATTCGTGTGTCACATTGTCTCTGTCACAACTACTCAATTCTGCCATTGTAGGCAAAAATAGCCTAAAGCAATATTTGAATAAAGAAATTAGCATAGCTGTGTTTCAATAAAACCTTAGAGAGTGAAATGCTAGATAAGACCCACAGGTAATGTTATATTTGCCTCTGTTCTAAGGCAGTGAAATGGTAATAATTAGGCAAATTAGGCAAACGATTTTGAATTGTAGAGTTTTCAAAGATTGTAAATAAGTTACACTATACTAGATATAAACTATTTTAGAGAATAAAGGAGAATATTGTAGGAATAGAATAAACAGTATTCTTTAGTAGGCAATGAAGACATTAATGTCCTCAAAGGGTACAGATGCTTTGGAATAGAAGATAATAATGTTATTTTCATTATATATAAACATTTTTTTTCAAAATGTTTGGATTCTAAAACAATGCTGATAAAAACAGCAAAAGTTTCATGCAGAAAATTACAAAACATCAAAAGTATATTTGAAACAAAAGAACAATTATTGAATATTTCATTCCAAGGGTTTCTTTTCTTCCTTCCTCCTTCTCCTCCCTCCCTTCCTTCCTCTCTTTTTCCCTTTGTTCCTCTCTCCCTCCTTTCTTTCCTTGCTTACTTTCTCTATTTCTATCTTTTTCCTTGTTTTAATTAATTTAGTCTGTCAGTCCTTCCAAAAAGAACTCATCTGGTATAGATAAGCTAACCTGAATCACATTCCAGATTTTCAAAATACTTTCATAATATTAAAAGTTATAGCAGGGAAAGGTATAGAATTCCAAATAATTAGCAACTGAAAGCTATTATTCCTGCCAAAGGATTTTAAATACTAAATTTTTAAAAAATTTTATTTTTACTTTATTTTACTTTACAATACTGTATTGGTTTTGCCATACATGGACATGAATCCACCACGGGTATATACAAATTCCCAATCCTGAATCCCCCTCCCACCTCCCACCCCATATCATCTCTCTGGATCATCCCCGTGCACCAGCCCCAAGCATCCTGTATCCTGTATCGAACATAGACTGGCGCTTCATTTCTTACATGATAGTATACATGGTTCAATGCCATTCTCCCAGATCATCCCACTCTCTCCCTCTCCCTCAGAGTCCAAAAGTCTGTTCTACACATCTGTGTCTCTTTTGCTGTCTCACATATAGGGTCATCATTACCATCTTTCTAAATTCCATATATATATGTCAGTATACTGTATTGGTGTTTTTCTTTCTGGCTTACTTCACTCTGTATAATTGGCTCCAGTTTCATCCATCTCATTAGAACTGATTCAAATGTATTCTTTTTAATGGCTGAGTAATACTCCATTGTGTATATGTACCACAGCTTTCTTATCCATTCATCTGCTGACGGACATCTAGTTTCTTTCCATGTCCTGGCTATTGTAAACACTGCTGCAATGAACATTGGGGTACATGTGTCTCTTTCAATTCTGGTTCCCTCGGTGTGTATGCCCAGCAGTGGGATTGCTGGGTCATAAGGCAGTTCTATTTGCAATTTTTTAAGGAATCTCCACACTGTTTTCCATAGTGGCTGTACTAGTTTGCATTCCCACCAACAGTGTAAGAGGGTTCCCTTTTCTCCACACCCTCTCCAACATTTATTGCTTGTAGACTTTTGGATCACAGCCATTTTGACTGGTGTGAAATGGTACCTCATTGTGGTCTTGATTTGCATTTCTCTGATAATGAGTGATGTTGAGCATCTTTTCATGTGTTTGTTAGCCATCTGTATGTCTTCTTTGGAGAAATGCCTATTTTTTTTAAATAAAAAGGAAAAACAGACCTGAAAAAATCCAAATACTTGGATCTTCAGTAAGACAAATGTAAATTGTAAAATAAATATCCTTATTATGTTCAAGGGGGTAAAACCAGGCTTGTAAATTTCTGCAACAACTGGAAACTATAAATTTGACAGAGATTAAAAAAGAACCAAATAAAATCTCTGAAAATGAAAAACACAAAAATCAAAATTCAGATTTCATTAAAAGTCTTTACCAACAGTTTAGACCCAATCTTAAAAGTGAACCAAATTTTGATACATTTGATACTTCAGCCACCTGATGTGAAAAGCCAACTCATTGGAGAGAACTTTGATGCTGAGAAAGATTGAGGGCATGAGGAGAAGGGAGTGACAGAGGATGAGATGGTTGGATGGCATCACCAACTCAATGAGTATGAGTTTGAGCAAGCTCCAGGAGATAGTGAAGGACAGAGAAGCCTGGCATGCTGTAGTCTATGGGGTCACAAAGAGTCAGACATGACTGACTGAACAACAACAAAAATATTGATGAGCCTTGAAAACATTATGCTGAGTGAAATAAGCGAGATACAAAAGAACAAATACTGTATGATTCCACTCATATGAGATCCCTACAATAGGTAAATTCGTAGGGACAGTGGTTACTTAGGGCAAGGGGAGATGGAAATGGGGAGTTAGTTCAATGTGGACAGGGTTTCAGTTTGGGAAGATAAAAAGTTCTGGAGATGGACGGTGTTGATGGTTGCACAACACTATGAGTGTATTTAATGTCACTGAACTGCACTTTAAATGGTTTAAAATGTTAGATTTTAAACTATGTCTATTTCATTATAATTTAAAAAATTAATCTTTATGAAGGTAACAAAACTGTGTTTTCATCAAATATTTATATGTCTAATATAAAAACCTGTTTTCTTTCAAAATTAAAATAATTCTGCCCCCTTCTACCTTTAGAGTATGGAAGGACTGTCTGAACTTGAGGAGTGCATGACAGAGGGAAGACAAGAGAGATACATCTCAGAACAGCTCTCAGAAGGGCCCTGTGCCTTGTTGCTGTGGGAAGCCAGGCCCCTACAAAAGTGTTGTATATGAGAGCTACATGGAAATACACTCCCTTTTCTAGAATAAGTAGGCACAAAGTATCAAAACCAGTTTCCCCATAGGTACTAGCAAGTGTACTGGTGTTGAGCATATCGATGGTGTGCTTGAGGGCTCGAATTCCCCAGCAGAATATCTCTGAGAAGCTGAATGGAGCCCAGAGACCAGTGGAAGTGAATGACCAGCATCCCATTAAAGTAAGAATGTGTCCATGCACATCTGCAAGATGCAAGATGACCAAAGATGAAACATTCCCAAGTCAATGCCTTGGCATAACCAAAGTCATCAT
The DNA here is from genome assembly GCA_006408675.1 of Madoqua kirkii. Lineage (NCBI taxonomy): Eukaryota > Metazoa > Chordata > Mammalia > Artiodactyla > Bovidae > Madoqua > Madoqua kirkii. Next base: position 10,235 of record SJYC01032443.1, on the reverse strand, counting down.
CCCTCCCAGGATGGGGATAACTCCTGAACTAAATGAGATCTAGTTTTACAAAACGAGAGGTTTGGGCTTGTAAAGCAGAAATAAAGCTCATGTACAGATCAATAAAGAAAAGTGCTATTATTGTAATGTTGAATTAAAATTTATAACTGTGAACTCTGGGGAGAGAATACACATTCTTTTAAAATATAGGTAGAATATCTTTAAAATAAAAGCCTATAATAGGCTACAAGAAATATCTCCACAAGTTCCAAGTTCTTTTATATAATATAGGTCATGTCCACTGACTATAATGGCTTAAGCTCAAAATCAGGAATAAAAAGTGGGGCTTCTCCAAAACATCTTCAAAGCTAGGGAAAAAAACCCCACAACTTCTAGAGGATTCTTGGCTGAAAGAGAAAGTCACCTGCCACTCACATCACAGTTAATACTTTCCTCTTAAGATCAGAAAGACAGGGACATCCATTCTCACCACTCCTATACAGTGCTGTCCTGGAGTTCCTGGACAGTGTAACAAAAGAAGAAAAAGAAATAAAAAGAGATTTCTAAAAATAGACAGTAAGCAATAAATTCTTTTCTATTTATATGATTTTCTATGTAGAAAATTCTCAATAATTTTTCAAAATGCTACTAGGGGCTGAGGGTAGGAAAGCTGAGGTGGGGCAGTTGCAAAGGCCCAGGATATGGCAGCATCAGAATGATAGGATTCCTAGAGAAGGGGAGAGAAGTACTTCTCTATGATCAGATAACAGTGAGCCCTGTTCAAGATGGCTCTTAGTGACCTTTGACATTCTAAGGCCAGAACTAACCTTCAGTACCCCGCCTTACATGCAGCTTGGAGGCTGAACAAACACGGAAGTCTGCAGCACGTGGTGTTGCTCAGAGAGCTGAAGCAAACATCCCAACCATGTGAAATTCCGCTTGGGCATAACTTTAAGGTTGGTCATATGTACCATTGTCTCAGCAAATGGCACCACCAAGCAACAGTACCCCTAACAGCAGCACTGACTGAGAGCATTCGTTAATGATCAACAGAGTAAAATCAATCTCTATGTCTGGGGATAACAGCCAAGAACGAAGGACCAGGACCTAGTCCATGTGAGTCATATGGCAAGATTGTCTCCACTAAGGCCATACTGGGCAAGACCACAAACAAATGCATAGCCTAAAGCTTTTTGACAGTCCCTCAACAACACAGAAAGCTGTAACAGTGCTGAAAGCCAATAGTGTACAGGCATAGATGGCAAAGCAACAGGAGCAGGACCCCACAAATGCATACATCTCAAACTCCCCATTGTCAATGGATAAGCAAAAACTGGGGGATGCTGAAGCCTTTTGGCCAGTTTATCTCTACTTGCATCATTTCAGACACCAATGGGACCAGCAGAGGGGCTGGCTTCATAAGGATGGAATCCACAGAGAAGTGTAGAACCTCTTGGCCATCGGTTTTCATGCATCCATCATCACCCACTTTAATAGAAAATATATAAAGACACCTTCTGGAGTACCAGCCCCATCTGATCCTTTGATGTACAGATTTGCTGATAAGGGTCCAAAAAACGACAGAACCAAGGAAAGTTGCAAAATGGACAGGCCTGGCCAAGGAATGGAAACGTGGGTGGTATGGCTTTGACCTCTGACCCCCCACAGCCCCTCATATTGGGTCTTACATCATCCCCAACAGAAGGCTTACTTAATCTGCACTGTCCCCATATCTTCCATCTCCTGTGTCTTCATATCAGAGAGTAACTCAGACATCTCCACAAGTCCTAACCTGTCTTGAAAGCACCACTAGTCATACCTCATGTAGCCTTCAGGTTCAGTTCTGACAACAGAAATGGATCATCCCATCTCTCTCCAGCCCTCCTCCATGATGGGACATCTTACTCAGCAACTGGACTGCCTCTACCTCAGCAGCATGGCCACATATATGCCAACAGCTATAGTTATACGAGGAACTTACATCTCCCAGTACACCCCTCTGCCTTCTTCTAATTTGTCAATCAAGAGTATCCAGCAAAACCGAGTGACAGTGGATGTTCCCTCAGACCATAGGGTCTACTTTTTCCGGTTTAACAAATAACAGTGGATTTCCCACCCCATCTTTGTTGACTATAAATGAATTCTTGGAGATGTTGAGGCTCCAGACTCCAGAGAACTGACTAAAAATACAGCTCCTTGGTGTGCCCTGCTAAGGATTAACAATTGGCCATCCGTTTTCACAAGCCTGGGCCTGGTTAAAGAAACACTGGAGCAATTAGATATCCATAAGGTTTTTCCAGTAATCATGTATGGATGCGAGAGTTGGACTGTAAAGAAAGCTGAGTGCCAAAGAATTGATGCTTTTGAACTGTGGTGATGGAGAAGACTCTTGAGAGTCCCTTGGACTGCAAAGAGATCTAACCAGTCAAACCTAAAGGAAAGCAGTTCTGAATATTCATTGGAAGGACTGATTATGAAGCTGAAACTCCAATACTCTGGCCACCTGATGGAAGAGCTGACTCACTGGAAAAGACCTTGATGCTGGAAAAGACTGAGGGCAGGAAGAGAAGGGGGTGACAGAAGATAACATGGTTGGATGGCATCACTGACTCAATGGACATGAGTTTGAGTAAGCTCTAGGAGTTGGTGATGGACAGGGAAGCCTGGATGGTTGCAGTTCATGGGGTGGCAAAGAGTCGGACATGACTGAGCAACTGAACTGACTGACTGGCTGAAGGTAAGAAAAGTGGAAAACAAACCTAAATTTCATAAAAAATGATCTCAAACTTGACCATGGATTTATATATAAATTTTAAAACCTATAAAATATTTAGAGGAAGATTTAAGGGAAAAATTTCCAGGACCTAAAGCTAGGTGAACAGTTCTTAGATGAAATGCCAAAAGTATGATCCATAAAAGGGAAAATTAGTAAATTACACATAATCATAATTAAAAGCTTTTGCTCTATGATAGACCATGCCAAGGAAATAAAGAGATAACGATTGGTAGAAAACATCTACAAGTCATATATCTGACATAAGGCTCACACCTAGAATATATAAAGAACTCTCAAAACTCAGCACTAAATAATCTGATTTTGTAAGTGGGCAGAAGACATGAATAGATATATTATCAAAGGGATGGTAAAATTGATGGTAAATAATCAAATGAAAAGATGTTGAACATAATTAATTATTAGGGGAATAAGGTATCACCACACAATAATATAACAGCTAAATTTTAAAACAGTAGCAATACCAAATATTGTTGATCATGTTGAGAACCTAGACCTCTAGAGATTGCTGGTGAGAATATAAAATGGCATAGCCTTTCTGACAAATTAAACATGCACTTACCATACAAATCAGCGATTGTATCCTTGTGCATATATTCCAGAGAAATGAGAATTTTTGTTCACACAAAAATCTATATGTCAATATCCACAGCATCTTTACTCAAATAGCAAGAAGTAATAATAGTAGTAGTGAAAATAATCTAAATGCACTTCAATGAGTGAATGATCATAAAAATCCTAATGTTGATGCATCCATACAAAAGAATACTACTCAGCAATAAAAAGAATGTGTTAAGATTTCCAGAATGGTGGTGTGAGGAACTTAAGAAAACCTCCCCCTGGACAGACATCTATTAGTGTGGCCAAAATGTGCAGTTATTACCATTTAAAGACTAGATATTTATCAAAGAGTTTACAACAAATTGAGACATATTTTTTTAAATTATGGAAACTCAGTAAGTGGGAGACTGTGGTATTCGAGATGGGGACTGTATCCATTCCCCTCACATCTTTGTCTTGTGTTTCAGTTGGGTAGGCAGCCAAGTAGTATTTCCCATCTCTCCCCATTCCATGGTATGGAAGAGCTCTTCGGGATGGATCTGGCAGTCAGTGGACATCAGCAGATGTGATCTACCGTAGCTCAGTGATACAGGCCTAACTTGAATGGGTGGTGGCAAGTCAGGCAACAGTATATCTTCCACCTTACTTACCTTCCACCTTCTACACTCAACCTCACCTTCCACCATGTAAGGAAGATCTAGGTGGGTGGTTAGTGAAGAGTACACAAACCCTTTCCAAAACAGCTCTATGTACTGGGAAAGCTACTTTGGTGGCCTCAGCAACAGAGTTGCAACTCCCAGCTCCACCAGCTTCTTTGGGCAGAACTATTCTGTATAGATTTAACAGCCACTGAGCATAGGTAGATCCCATCCTTCCTGGCTCTGAACTGTGGAAGATCCATAGTGAGCAGTGTCAGGAACTGGGAAGGATCTGTTCTGCCCACCTTCCTTACACACAACTCCTTTTGTGCTATGGCACAAAAGTTCTTCCTAGGGGAGGAGTGGAGCAAGCCTCAAAACCTGGCAACACCTTGCCTCTACCAAGGAAGATCCATAGTGAGCAGTGTCAGGAACTGGGAAGGATCTGTTCTGCCCACCTTCCTTACACACAACTCCTTTTGTGCTATGGCACAAAAGTTCTTCCTAGGGGAGGAGTGGAGCAAGCCTCAAAACCTGGCAACACCTTGCCTCTACCAAGGAGCTTGACTTGACTTCAACTGGATCAGACTGTGAGGCAATTCATGTCACAGGGCTGTTGTAAACTTTGGGGTAGTCAGCTAGCAGTTAATAGAAGCAAAAGCTGGGTGTTGTACCAATTGAAGCAGACAGCCAAAAACTTGATAAGGACATTGGAGAAAGAGACCAAGAGAGTCAGCTAAAATCGGTCATCTTGGTGGACAGGGAGTCTATACACATTTCCAAGACTGTTAACTCCGTGGAGCAACACCAAAGGCTACAGTGAAGGGAAAGTAACCTCACTGAACCGGTCCAACCAGGTCTGTAAACAAATGCACAAGCAAACAATACAATAAGCCAATTCCTAGGGAACCAGGAAATATCCAAAGTTACTACAACATATCATCTGAAATGTCAAGTTTTAAGAAAATATATAAATAAACAGTAAAATTGATACACAAGAAAAAAACAGGTGGTAGGAACTGTCTGCAAAAGGGCATTAACATCTTAATAAACAAAGATACAAAGTCTCTGTGTTCAAAGAACTGATGACAGTGTCTGGCCAAACAGATAATATCAATAGAGATAAAAATCACAAAAAAATCAAATAAAGTTACAAGTTAAAAGGAACATAATCAAAAAGAAAAATTTACTAGAGAAATCAACAGTAGATTTAATGTAGAAGAGTAATTAACATACTTGAAGAGAAATGTGCAATCTGAAGGAATAAAGAAAAAATAATGAAGAAAAACTGACAGAGCTGCCAAGAAATGGTATACACCATTAAGAGCACCAACACATGCATAACAGGAGTACCAGAAGGTAAGGACAAAGGAATAGAACAAATATGAGATGAAATCATTGTTGAACATTTCCCACCTTAGGTGAAAAGTAGTACCTAACACACCTGTTGTAAGCTGAAGATTGGCCATCCCAAATGCATCTTCACCCTAATTTTCAGAGAAAATTGTCTTGTATGGCAAAAGAGATTTTGCAGAAAAGATTAAGTTAAGGATCTTGAGAAAGGGAGATTTACACTGGATTGTAACTGTGGAAAATTCTGAAAGAGATGGGAACACCAAACCACCTAACCTGCCTCTTGAGAAATCTGTGTGCAGGTCAGGAAGCAACAGTTAGAACTGGACATGGAACAACAGACTGGTTCCAAATAGGAAAAGGAGTACGTCAAGGCTGTATATTGTCACCCTGCTTATTTAACTTATATGCAGAGTACATCATGAGAAACACTGGACTGGAAGAAACACACGCTGGAATCAAGATTGCCAGGAGAAATATCAATAACCTCAGATACGCAGGTGACACCACTCTTATGGCAGAAAGTGAAGAGGAACTAAAAGGCCTCTTGATGAAAGTGAAAGAGGAGAGCAAAAAAGTTGGCTTAAGACTCAACATACAGAAAACGAAGATCATGGCATCCGGTCCCATCACTTCATGGGAAATAGATGGGGAAACAAAGCTTACCTGTCACAAGTCAAGTAATTTAAAGACAAAAGAAACTGTTAAATCTCTCAGAATAAAACAGAATTTTTCAAAGCTAGGAGAGGCTGGAGTGACTGATTAGTGTGTCATTAAAAAGTTATGTCACCGAGGTGCCTATCAACAATCTGTTAAAAACTTTTGGATGACTAACAAGAGAAGCATTTATCTTCTATTGATATACAGTTCAACTGAAGATTTAAGAAATTGAGATAACCTTCAGACTTTATATTTTTGGGCTCCAAAATCACTGCAGATGGTGACTGCAGCCATGAAATTAAAAGATGCTTACTCCTTGGAAGAAAAGTTATGACCAACTTAGATAGTATATTCAAAAGCAGAGACATTACTTTGCCGACTAAGGTCCATCTAGTCAAGGCTATGGTTTTTCCTGTGGTCATGTATGGATGTGAGAGTTGGACTATGAAGAAGGCTGAGTGCTGAAGAATTGATGCTTTTGAACTGTGGTGTTGGAGAAGACACTTGAGAGTCCCTTGGACTGCAAGGAGATCCAACCAGTCCATTCTGAACGAGATTGATCCTGGGTGTTCTTTGGAAGGAATGATGCTAAAGCTGAAACTCCAGTACTTTGGCCACCTCATGAGAACAGTTGACTCATTGGAAAAGACTTTGAAGCTGGGAGGGATTGGTGGCAGGAGGAGAAGGGGATGACTGAGGATGAGATAGCTGGATGGCATCATGGACTCAATGAACATGAGTCTGGGTGAACTCTGGGAGATGGTGATGGACAGGAAGGCCTGGCGTGCTGCATTTCATGGGGTTGCAAAGAGTCGGACATGACTGAGTGACTGAACTGAACTGAACTGAATAGGAATTTGGAAGGAATGATGCTAAAGCTGAAACTCCAGTACTTTGGCTATCTCATGTGAATAGTTGACTCATTGGAAAAGACTCTGATGCTGGGAGGGATAGGAGGAAGGAGGAGAAGGGGACGACAGAGAAAGAGATGGTTGGATGGCATCACTGACTCGATGGATGTGAGCCTGAGTGAATTCTGGGAATTGGTGATGGACAAGGAGGCCTGGTGTGCTGTGATTCATGGGGTCGCAAAAAGTCGGACACGACTGACTGAACTGAACTGTATAGGAATTGTAAGAAGAAAACCCAATATTCTTTCATATGCCTTACTGTCAAGTCAAAAAGACATAGAGACTTGAACAACAGGAGCTACAATAACTATAAAAATCTGTAGTTGACATGAAGGTTTGCATGTTTTTATATACTATTTTCATTTAATTTTTGAAGTGGACGATAATTGTCTTAAAATGTTGTTAGTTTCTTCTGTACAACTGTGCAGAATTTCCTGAATTAAATAGCAGCTTTTCACTATCTATCTATTTTACACATGGTAGAGTATATATATGGTCCAAGGAGCAGTGATTGCATGAGCCCAGGAGGGCCTAGTGGAGCTATCCCATGTTGAAGGTCAGGAAGGGTGGCGGTGAGGAGATATTCCTTGTCCAAGGTAAGGAGCAGTGGCTGCACTTTGCTGGGGCAGCCGTGAAGAGATATCCCATGCACAAGGTAAGAGAAACCTAAGTAAGATGGTAGGTGTTGCAAGAGGGCCTCAGAGGGCAAACACATTGCCTTGAGAACAAACAGGGAGACCTGGCGTGCTGCGATTCATGGGGTCGCAAAGAGTTGGACATGACTGAGTTTCTGAACTGAACTGAACTAATACTGGATTGCTTGGGTGGGCCCAATGTAATCACAAGGATCTTTATTAGAGGGAGGCAGGAAGACTAGGGTAGGAGATATGACAGTAACAAGAGATTGCAATAATGTAGCCATAAATCAGGGAATATCAGCAGCCTCTAGATATTAGAGGAGATAGGGAATAGGTTCTTCCCACGAACCTCCAGAAGGAACTAGCCCTAATAATATTTTGAGTTTAGTCCCCTAAGACTCATTTCAGACTTCTGACTTCCAGAACAATAAGAGAATAAATTAATGTAGATTTAAGCCCTAAATTTCTGGTAATTTGTTAAACAGTACTAGGAAGCTAATACAACATTCAAGAAGCTCAAGAACTTCAAGTAGAAATATTTTGAGTTTAGTCCCCTAAGACTCATTTCAGACTTCTGACTTCCAGAACAATAAGAGAATAAATTAATGTAGATTTAAGCCCTAAATTTCTGGTAATTTGTTAAACAGTACTAGGAAGCTAATACAACATTCAAGAAGCTCAAGAACTTCAAGTAGAATAAATACTAAGAGGTTCACACCCAGATACATCATATCGAAGAAATATTGAAAGACAAAGAGAAAAACCTTGAACCCAGAAAAAAAGAAAAATGAACCCTCAAAAGGGAACCCTCCAATATTAAGTTAACTTTTCATCAAAAACAATGGTAACCAGAGGGCAGTGGATAACATATTCAGAGTTCTGAAACAAACAGAAAAAAGCCATCAAACAAGATTCTTATATTCAGTAAAACTATCTTTAAAAAATGAAGGAATAATTTTTAAAAATTTTCCAGATAAGAGAATTTGCTGCTTGCAGATCTGCTTCACCAGATTTCTTCAAGAAATTCCTTAAGCTAAAAGTAAATGACCAGAGATGAAAATCTGAATCCACATGAAAAGATGCAGAGCTCTGGTAAAGGTAATTATATAGGTAGTTACAAGGCCCTACAATGCATACATCCTCTTTTCTCCCTTTAACTTACTTTAAAAGCAATTTCATAAAGCTATATGTATGTATATATGATGTATAAAGCTAACTGTATTTTGGGGGTATTAACATAGAAACTATATTAATAGTTCACAGTCATTATCTGACTGTGGCTCAGATCATGAACCCCTTATTGCCAAAGTCAGACTTAAATTGAAGAAAATAGAGAAATCCACTAGACCATTCAGGTATGATCTAAATCAAATCCCTTATGATTATACAGTGGAAATGAGAAGTAGATTTAAGGGACTGGATCTGATAGACAGAGTACCTGATGAACTATGGATGGAGGTTCATGACATTGTACAAGAGACAGGGATCAAGATCATCCACATGGAAAAGAAAAGCAAAAAAGCAAAATGGCTGTCTGAGGAGGCCTTACAAATAGCTATGAAAAAAAGAGAAGTGAAAAGCATAGGAGAAAAGAAAAATATAAGCATCTAAATGCAGAGTTCCAAAGAACAGCCAGGAGAGATAAGAAAGCCTTCCTCAGCAATCAATACAAAGAAATAGAGGAAAACAATAGAATGGGAAAGACTAGAGATCTCTTCAAGAAAATTAGAGATACCAAGGGAACATTTCATGCAAACATGGGCTTAATGAAGAATAGAAATCGTATGGACCTAACGCAAGCAGGAGATATTAAGAAGAAGTGGCAAGACTACACAGAACTGTACAAAAAAGATCTTCACGACCCAGATAATCATGATGGTGTGATCACTCACCTAGAGCCAGACATCCTGGAATGTGAAGTCAAGTGGGCCTTAGAAAGTATCACTACGAAAAAAGCTAGTGGAGGTGATGGAATTCCAGTAGAGCTATTTCAAATCCTGAAAGATGATGCTGTGAAAGTGCTGCACTCAATATGCCAGCAAATTTGGAAAACTCAGCAGTGGCCACAGGACTGGAAAAGGTCAGTTTTCATCCCAATCCCAAAGAAAGGCAATGCCAAAGAATGCTCAAACTACTGCACAATTGCACTCATCTATTAAAGTAATGCTTAAAATTCTCCAAGCCAGGCTTCAACAGTACATGAACTGTGAACTTTCAGATGTTCAAGCTGGATTTAGAAAAGGCTGAGGAACCAGAGATCAAATTGCCAACATCTGCTGGATCATAGAAAAAGCAAGAGAGTTCCAGAAAAAACATCTATTTCTGCTTTATTGACTATGTGAAAGCCTTTGACTGTGTGGATCACAATAAACTGTGAAAAATTCTGAAGGAGATGGGAATACCAGACCACCTGACTTGCCTCTTGAGAAACCTATATGCAGGTCAGGAAGCAACAGTTAGAACTGGACATGGAACAATAGGCTGGTTCCAAATAGGAAAAGGAGTACGTCAAGGCTGTAATTGTCACCCTGCTTATTTAACTTCTATGTAGAGTACATCATGAGAAACACTGGACTGGAAGAAACACAAGCTGGAATCAAGACTGCTGGGAGAAATATCAATAACCTCAGATATGCAGATGACACCACCCTTATGGCAGAAAGTGAAGAGGCACTAAAAAGCCTCTTGATGAAAGTGAAAG
>SJYC01032438.1:0-33086 GCA_006408675.1 Madoqua kirkii | reverse complement strand
AAAGGAAATGATACAAATATTACAAAATTATAAAATATAATTAGATATATTTCATAGAACTAACATTACACATGTATACATATAAAATATATAAATAGTAAATTGCTAGAAAGATACACAAGGAATTAATTATAATTGTTTCCTTGGTGCAGAAAAGTGGGAAAGCACATAGGTAAACCCTGAGAAGGATATCTTTCTATTATATATTATTCTGTCCTTAATTTTATTATGTACATGTATTAAAATTTTAATAAAAATACTTGAAATAATACTCTAGTTTTATCTCATCCCTCCACCATTAATTCCTAGTCTTATGATCTAGAGAAAGATACTAAAATTACTCAATGTCCCAATACCTGTTGTGAAGAGAAAATAAGTTTAAGTACGGAATACTTGATAAACCTAGGTTAATGTCATGTTAGGCAAGTTTACTCAAGATACTACCTGATCTGAGACTTGAAAGTTTCCATTAGGTTGAGGAAGGAGCATTCCAGTTGACTATATGATGAGCCAACATCATTATCATTCCACAATACTATTTCTGCAATCGTTGATTTAGAATCTTTACACTAATTCTTTTGCTTTGAGTATTTTTCCTTTTTATTTTTACTTGGTTAACCCCTGCATGATTTTCTTATATCACTCTAAATATTACTTCCTCAGTGAAGTCTTCTCTGAATCATGCTTATAAATTATGACTCTCTCCTTTTATTCTTTTTCCAGAGCAATATTCTTTTCCTTCATAGTAATGATATCAATTTGTAATTATAATGATTTGTGCAGTTCTTTCTTTAATACTTTCCCTCTCCACTGGACTGTAATGTCCTTGAGGCAAGGACTCTGTTTTGCTCATCTTTGTAAATTCAGTACTTATTAGTGAGCGTAAAGCAGGAATGGGAAGTGCCCAGAAGCAATGAGAACACTGGGGAGACTCATGATAATAATTTAGAAACGAGAGCCTGGCTAGTGTTGTATAATAGTGTATAATGGCACTGGCAACGAAAATGTGAACTGAGTCAAGGTTTGAGCAAGAAGACTTTTCCAAGGAAGAATGAGCAGGATTAGGAGACGGGTTGAACTCTTCTGTGACAGCCTTTATTGAAGTGCATAATTACAACGTGGTACTGCACTCTGCACGGCACTTTTTTATTCTGTAGCTGTTTGTGTGTTTGTCTCACAACCAGGAGCTCTGAGACAGCAGCACCTGGTTTACTGTTACACCAAGATTCAGTCTGTGAATATCCACTGATTAAATGAAAGAAAATGTCAACTAATGATGAGGTCAAAAAGAGGGATAATTAAAAAGAAAAAGTTTTTAAGATTTAGAAATTCTCTGGGAGGATGGTGCTAGATATATGCTTTGACCCTCAAGCAGAGATATCTTGGATTTAGCTGCACACCTGGAATTCATATTTCAGTGAGAGGTCAGAGCTAGGGAAACTATTCAGGATTTATACATTTAATCATTGATATAATAATGAAGTATCCATTGTATTCCAGGCACTGGACTAGGCCCAGTAATACAAGTATGAATAATGAACGGTCCTTACTGTGTCCTCTATGCATATGAAAAATTCAATTCTGATATCTTTCGTGCTTAACAGTGCTAACTTATTAACTTAGTGCTAACTGAGCTTAACACATGCTAGATGCCACATATGTTCGAAGGAGAGTGAACTTGGATTTGCTTGGAGGAATCTAAGAGAGATTGATAGAAAACACTGGAGTTTACTCTTAAATGATATGTAGATACTAACTTGGTATGAGAAGTATAGTATGGTATCTTTTAATATCATTTTGGACTAGTTTATTTTAGTGTTGGTCAATTGTTTTACATTCTTACTGATTTTCTTTCTACTTGTCCTACTCATTAATGAGAAATGAGTATAGAAATCTTCCACTGTATATGTATTTATCTATTTTTAATTTCACCTTTACCATTTTTTCTTCCATATTTTGAAGCATTTATCAGGTGATTACACATTTAGGCTGATTATGGTTACTTGATGAATTCTTCTCTTTGTCATTAAAAGTTATGCCTATATATCACTGGAAATACTAAGAACACAATGCTTGAATCACAGGAATAGATCAATAATTACAGGAAAAATAAACAAACAAAATTTCAAGGACTTTGACCCACTATTCTACTGTTGGAATTTTATCTCAATATGGTAGCTGAAGAAGACTTAAAAAAAAAAATTAAAATGTTCACTACATTACTGTTTATACTGAAATACAAGAAACAATGAATTATGGAAAATATAAAGCATATAAAGTAATGGCACTTACACATGGTGACATGTTTTATAGCCCTCAAATATTATTCTTACAAATAATTATCACAGTGTGAAAATAAATATTTATGATTAGTATCAGGAGCTTTATATTCATTACCCAGTTTAATCTTTATACCAACTCTGTGTGGAAGTTAACCACAATTACTTGTTTTTAGATAAGAAAACTGCTTTATCTATCCTAATAATTTGTTGGGTGCCTAATCTGTTAACCTTGGTTATGGCATTAAATGATCAAAATAATCATAAAGATGTGCATGCAGTATGTCTATAATTGTCAGAAATTATTAGAAGTAAGTTCATAAAGGCATTCAGATGAGGTAATTGCTAAGAACCAAAACCTATATATGAATCTGCAATATGCTTGGGCTGTCATAAATACATTATTATTATCTAGTCTTAAAAAACCTATAGGATAGATATGATTATTATTTGCATAATTTTACAGATGAGGAAAAGGGTATGAAGAGTTATTGACTTTGCTCTATTCACCCAAAAAATAAATGGCAAAGTGGAATACGAACACAAGCAAGGCCCTTTTATATTGTATAATATTTCATTATTTCAGGAGTTTATAGTTTTTCTTTAGTAATTTGATGAAATGGTAAACTTCTGAAAGCAGTAATTGTGTTTTATGGTCTTTTGTACTTTCACAGCAACATACACAAAAGTTGAAAATTAAAAGGCACTAAAGTAAGCAAAGCATAAGAGTTGTTAATAAGACATGTAGGAACAGCTAGGATCCATCGCAAGCCTTGAAAGCAGCACCATGCCTGAAATTAAGTTTGTGAAAACTTGGAATTACTTCAACAAAGCTTAAAAACATCAATATAGAATAAGAGTGAAAATTGGAAACTCTGACCATTCTATCTCAGAAAAATAGCCTGAAAGGAAGTGATTAAGGATATTGGAGTTATGAAAGGATAGTCGTGGGGATTAGTGATCCACTTTTCTCTACCATACTAAATACAAACAAATTTAAAGCCAAGAGTGCCTCACGTATGTGAAATGAAATGAATAAAGGGGACAAATAATGCATGGGAGATTTATGCCTTTATTTCTACTGATGAAGTCAGTCTTGCAGAACACAAAGTAAAGTATCAAGAAGACTCTTACGTCCCCAAGTTCAATTAGAAGAAATGTCACACTGTCCCCTGTGTATCTCACACTGGTGCACATTAGCAAAGCAACTTAGAATATATTGGTCGTAGAAGTTTCAAAATAGCATTTGTACCAGTAAGATAAGAATGTTAAGTCCATATTGGGCAAACAGAGGAAATGGAACATAATAATGATAGGTATAATATACCTCTGTGCTCCTTCCCGCCACTGGTCTTTTCAACAGCCATTTCAGCAGCTGGGTTTTGTTCCACAAAAGATGAAAACAGAGGCAGAGAGGAATCCCAAACATGGAATTGATTGCTCCTCACTTAATAAGCTTTAGTTCCACCTCAAAATGTCTACAGAAAGCAGTTTCTGACACCTATAGCCTTGTGGAAGGTCCGACCAAGGGCATTCTTCACCTCGTTATTTCTCAGGCTGTAGATGATGGGGTTCAACATGGGAGTCACAACAGTGTAGGACAGGGATAGCACTTTCTTGCTCTCAGGAGAATTATTGGACTTTGGACGGAAGTAGGTGAGGCTTGAAGATACATAGAAGAGGGAGACGACGAGCAGGTGAGAGGAGCAGGTAGAGAAGGCTTTATGCTTCCCTTTAGCTGATGGAATCTTCAGGATGGCCGTAGTGATGCGAATGTAGGAACATAGGATCAGCAAGCAGGGTGTCATGACCACCAGAATGGTTCCAATGATGGCATAGATCTCAAACAGTGCTGTGTCTGCACAGACCAGCCTCAGCACAGGAGGGCTGTCACAGAAGAAGTGGTTCACCTTGTTGATGCCACAGAATGGAAAGCTGAAGAGCCACGTGGTCTGCACGGTAGCTACAGGAATGCCCGGAAACCAGGAGACAGCTGCCAGTTTGGCACATGTCCTTGGGTTCATGATGACTGGGTAGTGCAAGGGACTGCAGATGGCTACATAGCGGTCATAGGCCATGGTGGCCAGGAGGAAGCATTCAGAAACCCCAAAGAAGAAGAAGAAATACATCTGAGTGGCACAGCCAAGAAAGGAGATGGTTGTGTCCTGGGCAATCAGGGTCCCCAGCATCCTGGGCACAATGACTAGGTTGAAGCCAATCTCTAAGAAGGACAAGTTCCTGAGGAAGAAGTACATGGGGCTGTGCAGCATGGGGTCAGCCAAGGTAACCAGAATGATGAGGCTGTTTCCCAGCAGAGTGACCAGGTAGATGAATAGAAATGTCAGGAAGAGTAATGACTGTATTTCAGTAGGTAAGGAAGAGAAACTCATGAGGATAAACTCATTAACTCTTGTCAAGTTTCCTTCAGCCATTGATAAATGAATGAAGGTGTGGTCATGGAGAGAGACTCTTGATTAGAAGAGTCAGATTCTGGATTTGTTTTCAGACTCTTTCTTAGTGTCAGGAAAGAAGCACAATCAGGATCTCAGTTGTAACAGAAAGTGCCTTGTGTTATCTAAGAATCAAATGAGGAAGAAAGAATGGAATCTGAGCTCTGAAATGGGCAATGTCTCATCCTTCCCCACTCTTATTCTTTATGATCCATTTTTCTATTTTGTTACCATATTTACTAAAACAGCTTGGATCATATCTATATACATTCATTTTCTGCTGTACATTTAATACCTTTGTAGTGGGGTTAAGTGAGATGGGTCCTGAGGCAATGGAGTGGCGGCAGATGGAAAAACAGTAGAAATTTTCCATTTGTACCTATTATATATCCCCCCTTCTTTAAAGATTCATGGTGTTTATATTCTCCATCTACTGCCAAAGTAGAATTTACCTTTATGCACACATTTAAGGACTGCAAACATGAAGAGTATTCAAGAGGGTATAGAGTAGAAAAAGTCAATTGTTTTATCATGTTTTGTTTTGATGTGACTCAAAGTAGTAGAAAATGTGGCAGTGAGATGCAAAGGAAGGATATCTACAGACGGTAATACTTTTAATGCACTTTCTCTCCCCCTTCAATATAAGAATTGTAGAGTACTTCTAGTCATGTAATGCTTATTCCTTCTTGCCTAATTATATTATGAGGTAACAACCTTAGGATCTTTCCCTTCATTCCAGCAAAGCTATAATTGACAATTGATTGTCAGAATTCAGAATATCCACTGGCTTTCAACGTTAAGATATTAGAAGAGTATTGTAGTACACCTAAGTAGATAAACCGTATGTCCCAGGAGAGTCCAACTACATCTCTTTCAAGAGCGGACAAATTGGAAAAAAGAAGCAGATACTCAGAAAAATTTTGTGAAAATATGAGGAAGATTAGAGGGAATGTTCAAAAGATAATATTCATAAAAAATTAACCTGGACTATATTAAATAAGAGAATCTTAACCATATGAAAAAATTCAATATCGATTCCAATTCTATTGAGGTATTGGTGATGTGAAGCTTTCTTCCTCCATGAAGCTTAGCATCTAAAGGAGGATATATTTAAATAATCAATTATATTAAAATCACAGTGAAGGTCTTGACACAGTAAATATACAGTATCTTGGTGGGGGTAATGTATAAGGAGAAGGGATACCTAGTAAAGTCTTTGATGGCTTTCTAGGAAATAAGGATGAAAATGAAGTTGGCTGAAGATGTGCAGAACACCAAGGGTGCACCTTATTGTGACATTATTATAAAAATAAAGAATTAGGAAAAAGTAAAAATCACTAAGCTAACTTTTTTAACTGAAAGCATTCCATAATACACAGAGACACAGGTGTGTATTAATACACACAAATCGAAATATACCAATATGCCTTGGTCTTTGTCATTTATTTTTAAGAAAAATCTTAGAATAGGGAAACTATCTTTTAAGCAGTCAGACAGGTAATAAATAAAAACAAAAAGGCAGGACCACATATCACAGTCAAAAGACCTTTCAGGCTCCTGCCATTCCCTCCAGAACTTCTAGAAAAACATTCTTTTTCTAATCATTCACTGACTGTCCTAGGAAGAGGAACCCACTCTTCTAGCCTTTCTATACCCACAGAATTGACCTAAGGAAATAGTGTACTTGATGTGATCTATCTTATTCCACTGAAGCAAGTCTTCCCTAAGTTAATTAGAGGACAGTCAAGACTTCAAGAGATATACCTGTCAAAGCTCTGTCAAAGCTACAGTGACTGGAAGTTTTTGACCCAGAAAGATTTACAGGACAGAATTGGAGAAAAGAAGAACAAAACCCTGGGTAATCTCAATTTGCTTGTTGTCTTAGATGTCACTTATGACAAAGAAGGGGGAAACTGTGGCTCAGGAAGGGGGAAAACTGATAAGATTGTCCCAGTGTGGACAGAGGAATGGAATTAGGTGTTCCACCAAACCTTGCCTAGCTGAGCACCTGAACCTTGAGAGGGGCTTGAGTTGATTTGCCCTTGATGAGATCCTTACCTGTGCCCAGTAGGGAGGTCTGCCTTGGTCAGCTCTGCTACCGATGCTTCATGCAGGCCCCTGAGTGTTTGACGAACTCTGGCTCTGCTGTCAGAAGAACCAGAAACTGTGCCAGGGAGTCTTACTCCCTTTCCTGGATGAGTCGTTAATGATTGGACCTGAAACCAGGTCACTGTAGCCTGTGTCTGGTGTGAGTGAGCAGACTAGATGGGTTGGCCCTGCACCCAGTCGTGACAGGAGACCTGTTCCCAGCTGTGCCTCTTAGGTCCTTAGGGCCACATGAAGGGCTGGCACCTGTATTTTCCCCCAGGTGTCTGGGCTCAACTTTGCTCCTCTTTCTGCCCTTCCTCAAGGGTACCTGACCTTTCTTGATTCCACTACTCTTTGAGTCCCTAAGGAATGTCAGATGTCAATAGGATGAAGTTCAAGAAAGGAAAACCATACTCAAGGAGTGTGATATTGTGTAGAGAAAAGCACAAAAGTTTTGAATTCTGAGTGACCTAAGTTTAATCCCAGCACTGGAACTCTGGTTGCTGACGCCTTGCAATTTTATTAAACTCTTTGAGTTTCCATTTCCATATTGCTTAGACAAACATGCTTATTTTACAGGATTGGTATGAACAGGATGGGATATGTTAACTAGGATGTTAATATATTCTATTATAGCGTATACGGGGCTTCCTTGGTGGCTCAGATGGTAAAGAATCTGCCTGCAATGCAGGGGAACTGGGTTCAAGCCCTGGCTTGGGAAGATCCTGCAGAGAAGGGAATGGCTACCAACCCCAGTATCCTTGCTTGGAGAATTCCAAAGACAGAGGATACTGGTGAGTTGCAGCCCATGGGTTCACAATGAGTCAGACACAATTGAGAGACTAACATACACACACAGCATATATTTGAGAGCTGGACTGTGAAGAAAGCTGGGTGCCAAAGAATTGATGCTTTTGAACAGTGGTATTGGAGAAGACTCTTGAGAGTCCCTTGGACTGCAAGGATATCCAGCCAATCCATTCTAAAGGAGATCAGTCTTGGGTGTTCATTGGAAGGACTGATGCTAAAGCTGAAACTCCAATACTTTGGCCACCTCATGAGAAGAGTTGACTCATTAGAAAGACCCTGATTATATGAGGAATTGGAGGCAGGAGGAGAAGGGGACGACAGAGGATGAGATGGCTGAATGGCATCACTGACTCGATGGATGTGAGTCTGATTGAACTCTGGGAGATGGTGATGGACAGGGAGGCTGGCGTGCTGCGATTCATGGGGTCGCAAAGAGTTGGACATGACTGAGTGACTGAACTGAACTGAGGCCATTGACAGAGGCAATGTTAATGAGAATTCAAATAAAATATGTGGAAGGGTTTTGCTGAAGAAGAATTAGCAGGATTTAGAGACTGGTTGAATAGTCCCATTGTAGCACTTGCCAACGTGTAGAATTATTGCACAATAAAGCACTATGCATAGGAGCTCTTACAGGGCAGTATCTTGTTCATTTTTTTGTTGTACCTTCAGGACTCAGTGTGTAAATTTTCACTGATTAAGTGAAAGGATATGGTAACAAAAAGGGGAATCAAAAAGAGGAATAAATAACCAGTTTGGCAATGGGAATGTGAACTAACAGAGATGAATAAAAAGTGTCTCCAAGGAAGAATTTTCAGGAGTTGAAGACTTGTTGTATACTCCTATAATAGCAATTATCAAGTTGTGGCATTATATTAATAGCAGAGTAAAGTACATTGAATGATATTTTAATTTAACTTCTCTGATCCATTTACTGGATAAGCACCAACTGAACAGCAGTGCATTTGTTTACCATTGTACTCTGAGAATTTGGTACACGTGTTTCCTGATGGAATGTAAACACAAATCAATGAAAAATTAAATTAAAAAGAAGGGTAAATAATAAGAAATAATTGTCTAGATACAATGACTGGAAAATGAGTTTGTGTTTTATTCAAAGTAACAATAAGTTCAGAATTTCATCATGTAGGCATATCACACCGGGGTTGGAGTTGTCTTATGAACTGTGCATAACCCTTAGCAAGCAGTTCAGCATGTCTTTAACAAGCTCTGATCTTTGCTCTATGTTCTGTATGGTTTGGACATTTATGTTGAGTAGGGTGGTTGGGTGCTCAAGTGCATCTCTTTCTCTTTATATGGATCATAGTTGCATCATTCATGTTTGATTGTTGGTATTCATATGTATCGTTATGGGTTTCATTATGGGTAATGTAAGCTGTTTTAAACAACTTGCTGTACATTGGAGTACAGCAGATGGTTATCACTTTTGGGTGAGTTGTTTTTATCAGTTATGCAAATAAACCCTCACAAGCTATTAAAACTGTTTACCAGTAAAGGCATTTCCATGTTTACATTCTTTACTGGGCATTTTGGATAACAATTCTGGTGGGTTTGGGTGGCTAAAACTGGAGGGGACCTTTTGAGGAAAGCATATTTAAAGAACATTTTGGGGAAGATGTGTATAAGAGACAGCCTTGGTCTTTGTCATTTATTTTTAAGAAAAATCTTAGAATAGGGAAACTATCTTTTAAGCAGTCAGACAGGTAATAAATAAAAACAAAAAGGCAGGACCACATATCACAGTCAAAAGACCTTTCAGGCTCCTGCCATTCCCTCCAGAACTTCTAGAAAAACATTCTTTTTCTAATCATTCACTGACTGTCCTAGGAAGAGGAACCCACTCTTCTAGCCTTTCTATACCCACAGAATTGACCTAAGGAAATAGTGTACTTGATGTGATCTATCTTATTCCACTGAAGCAAGTCTTCCCTAAGTTAATTAGAGGACAGTCAAGACTTCAAGAGATATACCTGTCAAAGCTCTGTCAAAGCTACAGTGACTGGAAGTTTTTGACCCAGAAAGATTTACAGGACAGAATTGGAGAAAAGAAGAACAAAACCCTGGGTAATCTCAATTTGCTTGTTGTCTTAGATGTCACTTATGACAAAGAAGGGGGAAACTGTGGCTCAGGAAGGGGGAAAACTGATAAGATTGTCCCAGTGTGGACAGAGGAATGGAATTAGGTGTTCCACCAAACCTTGCCTAGCTGAGCACCTGAACCTTGAGAGGGGCTTGAGTTGATTTGCCCTTGATGAGATCCTTACCTGTGCCCAGTAGGGAGGTCTGCCTTGGTCAGCTCTGCTACCGATGCTTCATGCAGGCCCCTGAGTGTTTGACGAACTCTGGCTCTGCTGTCAGAAGAACCAGAAACTGTGCCAGGGAGTCTTACTCCCTTTCCTGGATGAGTCGTTAATGATTGGACCTGAAACCAGGTCACTGTAGCCTGTGTCTGGTGTGAGTGAGCAGACTAGATGGGTTGGCCCTGCACCCAGTCGTGACAGGAGACCTGTTCCCAGCTGTGCCTCTTAGGTCCTTAGGGCCACATGAAGGGCTGGCACCTGTATTTTCCCCCAGGTTCTGGGCTCAACTTTGCTCCTCTTTCTGCCCTTCCTCAAGGGTACCTGACCTTTCTTGATTCCACTACTCTTTGAGTCCCTAAGGAATGTCAGATGTCAATAGGATGAAGTTCAAGAAAGGAAAACCATACTCAAGGAGTGTGATATTGTGTAGAGAAAAGCACAAAAGTTTTGAATTCTGAGTGACCTAAGTTTAATCCCAGCACTGGAACTCTGGTTGCTGACGCCTTGCAATTTTATTAAACTCTTTGAGTTTCCATTTCCATATTGCTTAGACAAACATGCTTATTTTACAGGATTGGTATGAACAGGATGGGATATGTTAACTAGGATGTTAATATATTCTATTATAGCGTATACGGGGCTTCCTTGGTGGCTCAGATGGTAAAGAATCTGCCTGCAATGCAGGGGAACTGGGTTCAAGCCCTGGCTTGGGAAGATCCTGCAGAGAAGGGAATGGCTACCAACCCCAGTATCCTTGCTTGGAGAATTCCAAAGACAGAGGATACTGGTGAGTTGCAGCCCATGGGTTCACAATGAGTCAGACACAATTGAGAGACTAACATACACACACAGCATATATATTACTGTATCATGAATCTCATAATAACCTTCCCAATAATCAATAATTGTTCATTAGCAAATATTGAGTAATTACTATATGCCAGGCATTGTTATAGACCCTCAAAGAGAGAAATAAGCAAAACAAAGTCCCTGTGCTCTTAAAGCTTACATATGATTGACGGAAGCTAGGCATTGAACAAATAAACAATTAGGCATTTAAGACTAAGTAGTTGCTATGCACAAACTGCACTAGTTCCTGGCTTTAGCTCAGAAGTCTCTTAATTTCTATTTTTTGTAGATCAATCAGGCAATAAAACCTCACTGGGAAAGATAGTGGGTCCTACGCGACTTTTAAAATTTGGCCATGGAGATCTGCAACCTAAAATATTCATTCATCCTGTCTATGTTTGTGTTGAACACTGGGGCTTGTGAAAAGAGCTTAAGAATACTTGGACTGATGAATCTGAACTCCTAGAAAAGTGATTGAACAATAATATTGGACAGAAAAAAAATGAAGAAGAAAGGAAATGGAGGCCAGATGGAGCCTTTAGAAGCAAATCTGGAAAGAGAAAAAGGGTGCAGAGGAAAGCTAAATCATCTTTGAGGCCAAGCTGTGTGTGTCATGGGACCTGAACTAGTCTTACTGCAGGAAGAAGGTAGACTGCAGTGATTTCTTTCAACTATTGTCACACTGTTGCCTTTGGTTATAATCATAGAGAAGATTACCCGCATAATGAAATTTGTATTGCTCTGCATTATTTTTAAACTGCATTTATATAATTATTGTGGCTTCCAAGGAGGCTCAGTGGTAAAGAATCCACCTGTCAAGCAAGAGACAAAGGTTTAACCTCTGATCCGGGAAGGTCTCATGGAAAAGGAAATGGCAATCCACTTCAGTATTCTTCCCTGGGAAATTCCATGAACAGAGGAGACTGGAGGGCTACAGTCCATGGGATCCCAAAGAATTGGACACCACTTAGTGACTAAACAACATACACAAAATCCAGGATGGAAGAAAAAGAAAACTGCTGAAAAGACTCAAACAGGCTTCCTCTCTTATATGATCTTTTAATTTTTTTGCTAATAGTAGGCTGGTCATTGTTTTAATGACCAACCCAGAGGTTGATCAAGTGAATTGAGGCTACTGGCTTTTGAAAAGCCTAAAGAGCAGTGGAGGGATTGGGGGCAGGAGGAGAAGAGGACGACAGAAGATGAGATGGCTGGATGGCATCACGGACTCGATGGACATGAGTCTAAGTGAACTCCGGGAGATGGTGATGGACAGGGAGGCCTGGCGTGCTGCGGTTCATGGGGTCACAAAGAGTCGGACATGACTGAGCGACTGAACTGAACTGAGCATCTTGGAGCTCTGCCTGCAGGGTCTGGTGGAAACTGCGTGGTGAGAGTCCTTTATCTCTTTTCTAAAGTCATATTAACAGGAGAAAGCATGGTGTTAGTTTCTTGGCTCAATGAGTCGGGGGACATTTTGGTAAATTACTCTCGGTTTGCAGATTCTTTCCTCCCAGAGGTGGCAGTTGTTTGTCTTTTATCCATTTTTCATAAGGAAAAAGAACTGTGGTCTGGTTGGTCTTCCTCCTGTCTTGTTCTGAGTCTTGAGAGCTTAAGGGAGCACAGAGGTGGAGAAAGTGCTCCCTGACCAGACCTGGGAGGGATGGGATGGAGAAAAGGCAGGGGCAGGGGAAGGACTGCCGCGCTGGGCTGCAGCTGAGGGCCTTGCTGGCTGGCTGTGCTCAGCTTCTCTTAGAAATTAAATTCTGTATGACGCAACTGAAAAAAAAAAATCTTGCATGCTTGAACCAAAGACCCTGCATGCTGCAACTAAGACCCAGCCAGCAAAACAAATAAATAAAAATAAATATCAGAAGAAAAAGGAAGGAGAAGGAAATGGCAACCCACTCCAATATTCTTGCCTCGAAAATTCCATGAACAGAGGAGCCTGGTGGGTTGCAGTCCATAGGATCACAAAGAGTCGGACAGGACTAAAATGACTTAGCGTGCACAAAAGTGTATATAATTATGAATAAAACTTAGCTCTTTTAATATGGAGAAGACTCAGTTCTCCCAAGTATTCAAAGACCCAAGAAAGTCACAAAGCATAGGAGATTTTGGTAGGATGCAAAATCTTTGCTTTCCAGGCAGGTAACCCAAAAGGTAAAGAAGAGCTTTCTACAATCTCTTATCAAGAGCAGAAAGTCTTGTTCTTTTTAACAAAGAGAAAAGTGAATTCTGATTTTGCACCAGACTGCACTTGCACTGTTATTAGGAGCCTCTCTGTGACTTGAAAGTGGGAACGCCAAGGGCGTCTGAAGGACGATGAAAGCTGCTCAGAGGCTGACCGAGGATGTGATGTGCTGGGAAGGGCAGGGCGTCGGTGTCGGGGGCAGAGTCTGTCCCCCTACCTTAAGTTCCAGGGCACAACACCAGCTGCGTCCTTCGGTCTCATTCTTGCAAAGTGGATGCTATAAAGTGTTTGGCAAAACACAAAATGCCGCAGAGACACGAGTGAGGAGCAGGCTGTGAGAGTGGACTGAACTCGCGGATGCAGAGCTTTCGTCACAGAGACTGGGAGGCACTAGGTGTGCAGCGAGGAGAGAGCGCCAGGCTCAGTGGCGACCCCCCTACCGTGCAGTGATGGACGCAGCAGACCCACCGCCACAACACGAAAAACCCTGCTCGGCTGCGAGAACTGGAGGCTCTGAGAGGAGCCGGGCCTGCTCCTGCCCGCCTTTCTCCGCCGGGCCAGCTTTCATTTAGAATCTAAGTTCTGGGGGTAAATAAATGTTCATCTAGAAGTATATGCCCAGTGCCATAAATACAGTTTAAGATTAAAACAAGTGGAAAAAAAAAAAAAACTGGGAGGTTTTACCACCCAAGAACTCACTGAAGTAAATACAGAAGAAACTTCCAGAAAAGGGAAGCTATCCTGTAGGAAGCGCTGACACTTAAGGACTGATGAGCAAAGGCACTGCTGAGCATACAGGGAAATGCAAGCTGATATTGTCTATGGAAAAAAGGAAGTTTAATTCGGGAGATTAAATTGAAAACAGTTAATACAAAACAGCAACATATACATTGGGAAGGATGGTCTTAAATTCTTAGTATTCAAATGGAAAGTTTAAGACATTCATTAACTTAAGTTAAAAGTCAAGGATCACTATTAAAGGAGCAGAAAAAGAATACATAACATCTAAAATAGAGAGAGAATGAGTATGAAAATAAGTATTCAGTTCAGTTCACTTCATTCGCTCATTCGTGTCCGACTCTTTGCAACCCCATGAATCACAGCACGCCAGGCCTCCCTGTCCATCACCAACTCCCGGAGTCCACCCAGACCCATGTCCATCGAGTCAGTGATGCCATCCAATCATCTCATCCTCTGTTGTCCCCTTCTCCTCCTTACAGAAGAAACTTCCAGAAAAGGGAAGCTATCCTGTAGGAAGCGCTGACACTTAAGGACTGATGAGCAAAGGCACTGCTGAGCATACAGGGAAATGCAAGCTGATATTGTCTATGGAAAAAAGGAAGTTTAATTCGGGAGATTAAATTGAAAACAGTTAATACAAAACAGCAACATATACATTGGGAAGGATGGTCTTAAATTCTTATTATTCAAATGGAAAGTTTAAGACATTCATTAACTTAAGTTAAAAGTCAAGGATCACTATTAAAGGAGCAGAAAAAGAATACATAACATCTAAAATAGAGAGAGAATGAGTATGAAAATAAGTATTCAGTTCAGTTCACTTCATTCGCTCATTCGTGTCCGACTCTTTGCAACCCCATGAATCACAGCACGCCAGGCCTCCCTGTCCATCACCAACTCCCGGAGTCCACCCAGACCCATGTCCATCGAGTCAGTGATGCCATCCAATCATCTCATCCTCTGTTGTCCCCTTCTCCTCCTGCCCTCAATCTTTCCCAGCATCAGGGTCTTTTACAGTGAGTCAACACTTTACATCAGGTGGCCAAAGTACTGGAGTTTCAGCTTCAATATCAGTCCTTCCAATGAACACCCAGGACTGACCTCCTTTAGTATGGACTGGTTGGATCTCCTTGCAGTCCAAGGGACTCTCAAGAGTCTTCTCCAACACGACAGTTCAAAAGCATCAATTCTTCGGCGCTCAGCTTTCTTTATGGTCCAACTCTCAAGATTGTGGGTTAATCCAGACAGTGATGCCAGAGGGTGGCGGAGGGTCCTTGCCAGCCTCACACAGTAGAGGGTGTGGCTGCGGGGCCGGGACTCGACGTTTCTCAGGCGTCACCAGGCCTGGGGACCACACCTGCCCTGCTCCTCCCTGCCCCGTCCCACGGATGGCCTCGTGCCCGCCAGTGTCCTCTGGACTCCTGCCCCACCCCCGTGCATGGGTGAACCAGACCGGCAAGGGTGGTGGGTGTCCTTCCGGAGCAGGCCCCAACCTTCTGCCTTCCTGCCCAAGATCTTTGCTCTGGCGCTCTCAGAGTTGGGGCCGTCTTTCCTCGCTCGGAGTGAGACCGAAAGAAGACATCTAAAGGCGAGTCTTTGTTGTGAAGGAGCTAGAGCAGCGGTTGAACCAGGCGAGCAGCCCAGGCAAGGCTGGTCCCACAAGCGCCCTTCAGCAGGCCTTCCCGGGGCTCCCGGGGCAGAGGGGACACAAACGACCTCCGGTCTCAGCAGCACGAGGCTCGAGCCCTCCTTCCTCAGTAGTGGGTCTGCAGGACCAGAGACCCCTCACGGGGTGAGAGACGTTACAACCGCTTAAGGTTTGAGAGTATGGTGGTCGCAGGGAGGGACTTCCAACGAGCAATGTTAGCGTCACTCAGGAGGCCAAAGATAGTCATTTGCAAACCTTTCAACCTTCGTGGTCTCTTCTGGACCCCAGGGCACTTCAGGAAGTGATTCTGTAGTCAGAATCTCCCAGAGTGTCCTGGGAGTGTGATACCCACAAGTCAGGCATCATCTTGTTTGGTAGAGTCTATCTGTTTCACTAAATCCAAAAATCAGGTAGTGAAGGCCGAGTGCAAAGCATGGAACGCAATGCCCGTCAGTCCTAGGGACTGGGCCACAGATGGACAGCTGTGGTCCCCGGCCTGGGAGGCCCCCCAGCAGCACATCTCAGGCTCTCCTAACCCTGAGGTGGGGGTGAGGCTCGGGGGCCGTGCCCTGACCTCTGCAAACCTGCACACCCCTTCTCCTGCAGCCCAGGGAACCCCCATCAGTGCAGTTTTCTGCTGAGGCCCCTGGACCGCGCCCCCCTCCCCAGCCTCACAGGCACAGTGAGATGCTCGGCAGAGTTCATGACCAGCTCTGAAGACAGAGGGTTCTCAGCTCCTAGGAAATAAAGGAGCTTCAGTGTGAGCACCATGAAGGGAAGCTGTTGGGAACAGGCCTGACGCATCCATGCTGGGGAGTGGGGAGAGGGGAGGTGGAGACGAGAGGTGCCTGTTGCCCCACCCTGTCCTTACTCAAGCCGTCCAGGTGATCGGCACTTTCCAATCCACGGGTCAGACACCGTGAAACACCACACTGTTAACTCAGCAGCACCCAGGGCTTAAGAAGCAGGATGTTTGGGATTCCTTGGAGAATGCTGCGTTTTCCTGTGGTGCCCACGTCCAGACCGTTCCCCAGGAGGAGCTCGGGTCCTGATGCAGAGTCCCATCCCGGCTTGGACGGCCATTGACGCAGTGGGCGTGTCGCTGCCTGTCAGCCGTGGAAGACAGTTCAGGAGAGATGCCAGCCACAGAGGCGCTGCGTGCCCCCCAGCTGGCTATCCCTCTTCGGGGGCGCTGGACACTCGGCTCACCCCGACCACAGAGGCCAGGTCTGCGGGCAGCTCACTGTCTTCACAGAACTCTCCCCACTTGTGACTCACAATCCCATCCGGTTCTCAGAGCTTGTCATCAGCCTGCCCTGATGACAAGCTCTGAGAAGCGGACCCTTCCCCGGCCTGCTGCCACTCCTGGGTCCCTGGCACGGAGGACGGGAAGTGACTAGACTGCTTGAGATGAGAGCAGGTATGTGGTGATGCCCTAGAGACAGGCAGCTCTGACTGGGGCAGAGGGAGGGGTGTCCAGTCCAGCTCTCTCTGGGGCAGAGAGAGGGCTGATGGTCCTGCTGGCCCAGCCCTCAGCCGCGTGATTCCTGGCTGGGAGGCAGCCCTGGGTCTCCGCTGCGTCCAGGCCCCTTCAGCCCACGCAGAGTTCCACCGCAGGCGCGCCATCTGGACACAGAGAGGCTGTCTGCACCACTGTCTGCCAGCCTCGCCAGGGCCCCACCACATCACTTGCTTCTTTCCAGCCGCCTTTAGACAGGCGAGGCCTCGGGGAGCTGTTGGTCTGCTGGGCAGGCAGCTCAGGAGGATGGGTGACCAGGGCGGGGCTGTGGGACCACTTTACCCCCGAAGGCCGGCCGGTGCTTTGGTGGGGCTCAGGGAAGGTGGGGCTCACTGGGGAGCACAGGAGGGTGTGAGTGGCCAATGATTTCCTACCATTTTTATTTAGAACCCACACAATCATTTTCAGTAGCGATCTTTACACAATGTTCTCATTTAATCACCCCCGGTCTCTCTGTCATCTCTCTACATCTTGCCAGCAAATTTTTTTCCCAGAGTTCAGAAGTTCCCAGGCCAGTAGCTGCCGAGGGCTCTGCAATTTACAAACAGGTCCTGCCACTTGCTGGAGCGAAAACGAGTCTGACAGCACGCTTGCCCGCGGCACCGTTGACAGAGCCGTCTCCTTTGCAACCAGAAGCCAACCGGGGAGCGCCTCAGGGTCCAGACACTCTCCAGGGGCAGAAGCCACGTGCTGCGGCGGGCTGAGGAGGCCACGGACCTGGGTGAAATCGGCGGAGGGGGGCGCTGTTTAGTGTGGGGACAACATTCACCGCGTGGATGTTTGTGCGCCGTGGAGCAGAGGCAAGACTGTCTTTGAGGATTTACCTGCGTGCCATTATCCACCGCAGCCTGGCCTGCAGAGAAAACGCACCGAGAACATCGCCACCCTTGCCCACATCTGGGCTTCGGGAGCCTGTGGGCGCTGGGCCCTCGCTGTCCAGCTGTGGCGCCCGGCTCCGTGACACTCTGCCTGCCTTGCCAGGGCCGCCTGCTCTCCTCGGCGGGGCTCGCCGAGCCGGTCTATAAACGGCAGACCCGGGGCTGTGGGTTTCCACCCAGAGAAATCTGCCTGGGTTTGCTTCCGGGGAGCTGAGCGGCTGTATCAGGGTCCTGAGGTCACTTAACCAGCTTCGTGGAGATGTGGGGGCGGAATCCCGGTGGGACATGTCCCCAGGCTTTTGGCCACATTCCCTGCTTTGTTTGGGGGATGACACGCACGTCTCCCCTGCCTTTGTCTGATTTCTCTCTTTGCCTGGTTGTCTATTTCCCGTTCCTCCTCTAAGACGGTGGGGCGGGGTGGGTGGGGGGCTCTTCTCACCACCCCATCAGTGCAAGGCCCGGCTCCTGGGGGGGTACCTGGCCTAGTTGTCTATTTCCCGTTCCCCCTCTGGGACGGGGGCTCTCACCGCCCCGTCAGTGCGGGGACCCGGCTCCTGGAAGGGTACCTGGCGTGGGGTGGCACCCAGCAGGCACATGGAAGATTGTGGAGGCAGCTCTCTGCCTAAGGCAGCAGGGGGCGCCATGGGTGGGGAGCGAGGTTGTGCCTTTGGGAGAGGAAGGTGCACATGTGCGTGTGTGTGGCGTGTGCATGGCGTGTGTGTGCGTACACGTCTGTGTGTGCATGTGTGCCCCGCTCCAGCAGCCCTCATCACAGTGCCCCCTGTGACCCATTCTGTTGCACGCCTGTCGTGGCAAATGGGAGGCGTGTTAGAAGTGGTGGCCGGGCCCTGCCGGCCGCCTCCACTCTGGTTCCGAAACCGCCCTCCTCTGGATGACCTCCAGCCCACAGTGTCTGGCTTCAGGGAGGACTTTAACTCAGCTCCTCAGCTGGGACTCGAACCCACAATCTTCTAACTGAAGTCATATGCCTTGTTTCAGGACTTGACGCTCAGGTTCTTTATGTCTCAGCCCAGAAGGAACTCAGCGAGAGGCAAAGTGATACGTGAGAAGCAGGCGCGTCATTCTAGGACACTGGGAGGGGTGAGGGCAGGTGAGGGGGCTCTGTCCGGAGGAATAAGTGGGCTATGCTTTTATAATGAAAGGGAAAACGAGAGAGAAGGGAAAGGCCGCCTTCTCCCTCTTTCTTTGTGAAGATGTTGCAGGTCGACGGGGCCTGAGAGGGTGCTCACATCGCAGGTCGTCGCGGAGCCCCGGGACGAGGGCCCTTGGCTCCCAGCCGGGAAGAATTCGAGAGCGGGCCACAGTAACGGGCAAGCAGGTCCCCGAGGCAGGTGCTCAGGCCGGTAAGTGTGGCCCCTCTCACAAGGCAGGCGTGCCTGAGATGTGGGGCAGCTCGATTCTACGAGCTGGGCAACGTCACAGGCCAATGAATGGGGGCTCTCCCCTCTGTTTTGGGGAAGGGGCCCCACTGCCCACTTTCTGACCTTTCGTGATCAGCCTGGGAACTGGGCTGCTGCCTGTGGGTGTGTCATTTAGGCGATATGTTAGAGCGTATAGTGAGGCTCAAGGACCTCAGGAAGCTGAATCTTCCACCGCCTTGGGCCCCGTCGGTGCCAGCCTGTTCGCGTGGTGTCCGCGATGGCCGTGTCGGTCCTCTGAGGCTGTGCCCTGCCCCTCTCCCTGCCGCCTCCGTTCAGCGTGAGGGCGTGTGGCCTCTCCGGGGCCTCTCAGTTCCCCTGGAGGGTTCTGGCTGTGCAGTCAGGCGGCTCAGACGGGCCTGGTGGAAACGGATGCTAAGAATCCAGAGGGCAGAGGGGACCCGGAGTCTCGTGAGGGCCGGGCACTGCTCCCATCGCGAGTGCTTTGAGGGTGAAAGCATTTGGACCGTTTCTCGTCTTTTTCTGCCTCGTGTCAGCAGAGGCCCCGAGGAGGGTCTCTGCTCTCTAAGTGACGGCTTGGCAGAGACGGGTCTGGACCCAGGAGAGGCCCCTGCCAGCTCCAGTGTCTTCGTCCCCGCGGCCTGGACCATCTCAACTCGGGGCCAGCAGGCGAGCCTGCTGCTCTAAAGGTTTAGCTGCTTTGGAAGATGTGCCTTGAGAAGATGAAACCGTTCCCCTCAGACGGGCTTGAACCCGGCCAAAACCCACGGTCTTCCAACCGGGAGCACACGCCTGGTTTCAGGACTTGATGAAGCTCAGCTTCCTGATGTCTCATCTCAGAAAGAATTCCGTGGGAGACAGTGAGAGGTAGGAAGTGGATTTATTCAGAGAGAACACACCCCAGAGCCCAGCGTGTGGGCTGCCACAGGGGGCGAGCGCAGCCTCGGCTCGAGGCGTGGTAGCTTGCGTGGGCTGCGTAACTTCGTAGGCTGATGGGCGGCAGGATTATTCCAGTTATTTGGGGGAAGACATGGAAATGTCTAGGCTTTGGGCCACCGCTCATGTCTTGGTTTTGATGGCCCACCTTGCAACCGTCATGGCACTTCTGAGAGTCTACTCGCTTGCTGGGGTGCTGAGAGAACCCCATGAGCAGGAAGAAAACTCAAAAAGATATGGCAGTGGAAGATGAGCCCCCCAGGTCGGGGGGCGTCCAGTGTGCTGCTGGGAAGAGCTGAGGGCAGTTACTAATAACTCCAGAAAGAGTGAAGCGGCTGGGCCAATGGGGGAAAAACACTCCGCTGTGGGTGTGTCTGGTGGTGAAAGTAAAGCCTGATGGTGTAATGAACAATATTGCATGGGAACCTGGAGCGATAGGTACATGAACTGAGGTAAACCAGACGTGGTCAAGCAGGAGACGGCAAGACTGAACATCGACATCTTAGGAATCAGTGAACTGAAGTGGACAGGAATGGGTGAATTTTACTCAGATGACCATTATAATCTACCACTGTGGGCAAGAACCCCTTAGAAGAAATGGACTAGCCCTCACAGTCAACAGAAGAGTCCAAAACGCAGTACATGGGTGCAACCTCAGAATGACAGAACAATCTTGGTAAGTAAAGCCTGATGGTGTAACGAACAATATTGCATGGGAACCTGGAGCGATAGGTACATGAACTGAGGTAAACCAGACATGGTCAAGCAGGAGACGGCAAGACTGAACATCGACATCTTAGGAATCAGTGAACTGAAGTGGACAGGAATGGGTGAATTTTACTCAGATGACCATTATAATCTACCACTGTGGGCAAGAACCCCTTAGAAGAAATGGACTAGCCCTCACAGTCAACAGAAGAGTCCAAAACGCAGTACATGGGTGCAACCTCAGAATGACAGAACAATCTTGGTTCCTTTCCAAGGCAGACAGCTCAGCATCACGGTAATCCAAGTCTATGCCCCGACCGGTAATGCCTAAGAAGCTGAAGCTGAACGGTTCTACAGTGACCTACAAGACATTCTAGAACTAACACCAAAAAAAAAAAAAAAAAAGAAGTCCTAGGGGACTGGAATGCAAAAGAAGAAAGTCAAGAGAGTCCTGGAGTAGCAGGCGAGTGTGGCCTGGGAGCACAGAGGGCGGATACTGCTGGCTCTGCTGCCCTGGACCCCTTGAGTCTAATCAGCCCCTGTCGCGTACCTGGGCCCTGTCATTATTTCAGAGGTTACACTCCACCCCCTTCCCTCCTGTGTCAAAAACACTTTTCCAAGCTAGAGTTATGCTAACATAAATTGCTTTTCTTTTTTCTCAAAAACAAAGCACTAAGTACATTTATTTCCAAAGTGTAAGAATTTAACTTAGGCAATAATGTTTCAGGCCCTACATATACATTTTTAATTCTTTATGTAGATTAAGGTATAATTAACGATAGGACAAATGCAAATTTATTTGGTGCTGTTTTTATTAACAAAGATGTCAGATTTAAATGTCAAAAAAGTTGGTATAAATTTTCTTACATCAGCAATTCCTTTAAAAGAGCAAATCATTGATTAGACTTCCCTTGAATTCAGAGCAGTGTTTAGCGGCTTAGCAGGAAGTCTGCTCATTTAAAAAGTGATTCTTGGACTTCCTGGGTGAAGCAATGGTTAAGAATCTGCCTGCCAATGCAGGAGGAGAAGGCAACGGCAACCCACTCCAGTCCCCTTGCCTGGGAAATCCCATGGGCAGAGGGCCCTGGGGGGCTGCAGTCCCTGGGGTCACACAGAGTTGGACATGACAGAGCACGCCCACCCTGGCAGCCAAACAGTGACCCCAGTGATTGGTAGAATCACACCAGTGTCGGCCATTACCCAGTTCTCTAGAACATTCCATCACTTTTATATCTAGCAAGTGATCGTGAACATTTAGGCAGGTCTGCAAAATCATCCTTTTTCTGCATAGTGGCAGTGCTCAGCTGTGTCTGACTCTGTGCGACCCCGTGGACTGTAGCCTGCCAGGCTTCTCTGCCTGTGGGATTCTCCAGGCTAGAATTCTGGAGTCAGTTGCCATGCCCTCCTCCAGGAGATCTTCCCGACCCAGGGATCAAACCTGCATCTCCTGCATTGCAGGCGGACACTTCACCCCTGAGCCGCTGGGGAAGCTAATCAAAGGGTCTGGTATTGACGTTAACACTGAGGAGTGAAGCCATTGCTGTTATCTTCCAAGTCACTCATACCGCATCTCGTCAGCCGCTTGAGGTTTGCCCGGTCCTGGGGTTCAGGTTCACGGTTCTGCCAACACATCACTGCTGCTGCTGAAAGGTCGAGACAGCTTTCCTTTCGGTTCCTGGAAATTCCCCTGCCCTGCCTGTCCCCACCACATGTCTGCAGGTAGGCGTGAGTTGGTGGGGACACACCTCTGAGCCTGGGCCCCTCTGATCATGGGGAAAGTGTCAGGTGACTGTCTTCCTCACAGTAACAGTTTGGAAGCCCTCCTGGCGGACATCTCTTCTAAGAAGTATTCTGGGAGAGTGATGTCACCACGACGGTGACACAGGTCCTTCCTGACTTCGCTCCCCTCGCAAGCAGGGCAACTGACCACCTTGGAGAGCCGGGCAGCACTGAGGAAACCCTGGACGTCTGGGCGGAGGCCACAGTGCCCTGACCCCAGGGACCAGGGACCGCGCGCCGGGTAAGAAAGTGGCCACAGGCTCAGCACGCTGCCCCTCCCCCGCTGGCACCACACCACATAGAGGGGCCCCCTCGAGCCTCCAGACCCCCAAGGGGGACAAGACCTGGGCTGGGGGCAGCCTCCCCCGCCCCGCCCCCAGCACTGTGCGCCGCTTTGCTGGGTGCGGATTCGCCTAATTTAGATCCTCACACTGGAGTTTTGCTGACCTAAGAGCTGTTTGCCCAAGTCCAGGCAGGAGCTGAGTCACAGCCCCGCCTGCTGAAAGGCAGCCGGCCAGTCCTGTCTGACCAGGAGGCTGGCAAGGACTCCTGCAAGCTGTGTGCCCAGCTGCGCTCAAGCTGGGAGGTGGGCAGGCAGAGCAGATCGCCCCCAGAGCAAAGCTGGGAACCAGTGTGACCCGCTCTCTGCTGCCCATGGGCAGGGGACAAACTCAGGGCCAAGGCTGACAGCAGCTCCTTGCATCTCCAGGCTGGAGAGCCGACCGGGAAGCTGAGGGTGGCCAGGAGCAGCCTCTCCCCTCCCAGCCGGGCAAGGGAGCCGGGCACACCCCACCCACGTGCCGGGCGCCTCGAAGCCCCGTCTGACCGGAGGACCAGCAAGGGCTCCTGGAAGTTGTGTGGCCCAGCAGGGCTCGAGCTGAGAGGTGGGTGGGGCTGATGGTTTGCCAGTGACTGTCTGATCAGAAAGTCGGGGTGCGCGTCGGCTTCAGTTAAGAAAGCCCAGACCTTTCCTGGCCTTAGAGCTGATTTTCCAGCTGAGCCAGGGCAGGGACCCAGAGGCCTGCTCATCACTGAATACAGGCTTCAGCCTGAGCAACCAGAGACCCACCCAGAGCACCCGGGAGCCACAGGCCCATCAACAGCCCCACGTGCAGGGGTCTTAGCCCCACGTGCAGGGGTCTTAGCCCCACGTGCAGTGGTCTTGGACACAGAGCACAGCCTGTGGCTCCCCCGTCGGCAGACCAGAAAGGTCAGTGCCCACCCAGACCTGACTTGGTCCCCAGGCTCACAGCAAGCATCGTATCAACAGTGAAAGGCTGAGAGCTTCACTAAGATTAGGAAAAAGGCAAGCCTGCTCTTCCCGCTTCTACTCAACACAGTGTTGGGAGTCCTAGCAGACCAATCAGGCAAGAAAAAGAAGCAAAGGGCATCAGAATTGTAAAGGGGAAAGTAAAACTCTCCTTATTTATATTTGATTTTATGTAAAGAAAATTCTACAGACTCAACCAAAAAAATCTAAGATTTCAGTAAAATTACATGATAAAAATAACATGTAAAGATCAGCAGTGTTTCTGATACACTGACAACAAATTTTCTGAAAGAGAAATGAAGAAATTTGATCTCAGAATAGCATCAAAAACAAAATCATTGGAAACAAATTTTACTAAGAAAGTGAAGGATCTCTACTCTGAAATCTACAAGACATCAACGAAAGAAATTGAAGACACCAATAAATGGAAAGATGTTCTGTGTTCATGGATAGAAGAATTAACTTTGTTAAAATAGCAATGTTATCAAAATCTACCTATAGATTCAATGCAATCCCTATCAAGAGTCCAATGACATTTTTTTATAGAAGTAGAAAAAACACCTCTAAAATTCATGTGGAACCACAACAGGCCCTGAATAGCCTAAGAAATCCTGACAAAGAAGAACAAAGCAAGGGGAATCACACGTCCTGATTTCAAGCTATACTATGAAGCTATAGTCATCAAAACAGTGTGGAGGCAACATAATAACAGACAACTAGACCAATAGCACAGACAGCCCAGAAATAAGCCAAGTCGTATGCGGTCAATATTTGACAAGGGAACCAAGAATACTCCATAGATGCTGCTGGAATCATTAGATATTCACAGGAAAAAGAATGAAATAGGATCTGTGTTTTATACCATTTTCCAAGATTAACTCAAGATAGATTAAAAACTAGTTCAAGTTCTGAAACTACAGAACTCCTGGAAGAGAATGTGAGAAGATTCTCCCAGATGTGGATCTTGGCGATGGCTTTTTGGATATGCCAAGGAAAGCACAAACAGCAAAATAAAAGGTGAGCAAGTGGGAGGACGTTAACCAGTCAGCTTCCGCACAGCAAGAGAAGTCATCGACACAGCGGAACGACCTCCCACAGGATAGGGAAGGTGTGCTTGCAAACCATAGATCCGATGAAAGGCTGATATTGAAGATATGTGAAGAGCTCACACAGATTCAACAGTAGAAAATAAAATAATTTAAAAATGAGCAAAGGACCTGAGCATTCCTCCAGAGAAGATACGCGAGAAGTGTTCATCATCACTAGATGTTAAGGAAATTCAAAACCACTGAAAGGGTGCTGAACCACAGAAGACGCTGGGACTCTTGCCCTCCGGAGGAGAATTCAATCCACAGCCGCAGACAAGGGTTGATCGCTCAGAGCTTTTGTGTAATAGAGTCTCATTAAAGTATAAAAGCGACAGAGAACGCTTCCGACACAGACATGAGAAGGGGGAAGGAGAGTGCCAGTGTTAGCAACGGGGTGACATGCCTTTTAATTAGTTATTAAAACGAATCTAAGCATGTCTGGAGGCTGTAGAGCTCTTACTAGACCCACCCCCATAATTTACAGTTTAAGATAAGAGGTTTAGCCAGAAGGTGTTTCCCAGAAACTGTCTTCAAGCAGGGTGTGTTATTGTTACATAATCCTAAGAAATGTAGAAGGAGAAAAAACACATTTTTCCTTTCTTCCTCCTTGAGAATTCCAGACCCCTCTCCCCTTGGGGACCCCTGGACTTCTTATCAACCTGCCTAGATTGACCCTCTCACCACAAAGCAACATCAGCTCACACCTGTTAGAACCACCATCACCTGAAGGCAAACACCAGCAAGAACACGAGGAAAAGGGGAGCTTCGGGCGCTGTCGGTTGTAAACTGGTGCAGCCACCATGGGAAACAGCGGGTTTCTCAGAAAATCATGAACAGAGCTGCCACTTGGTCCAGAGAGTCCACTTCTGGGTATTTATACAAAGACAATGAAAACACTAACTTAGAAAGATATCTGCACCCTCAGGTTCATAGCAGCATCATTTACAATAGCCAAAATGTCAACATAAGTTTTTTATCAACAGACAAATGAATGAAGTTGTGGTATATATAATATACATATGCATACACATACATATACATGGAGAAGGAAACGGCAACCCACTCCAGTATTCTTGCCTGGAGAATTCCATGGACAGAGGAGCTTGGTGGGCTACAGTCCATGGGGTCACAAAGCGTCGGACACGACTGAGTGACTACGCACACACTATATACATAATATGCCTTTCTATATATATATACACAATTACTATCATACTCGACATGAAAAGCAAGGAGATCCTATGACTTGTGACAACATGGATGGACCTTGCCCTCAATTACACTAAGTGAAGTCCCGCAGAGAGAGGAAATACTGTATGAACTCACTTACATTGGGAATCTTTTTTAAAAAATTTAAAACAAACTCATGAAAAGGAGATCAGACTTAGGATTACCAGAGGCAGAAGGTGGAGGCGGGAGGGACTGGAGAAAGGTGGTCTCAAAGCTCAGGCTTCCACTACACGTACTCGTGACGACTCGAGTCTGCCCTGCTATCCGATACAAACCTGAGTGAAGTCACTCAGTCGTGTCTGACTCTTTGCGATCCTGTGGACTGTGGCCCACCAGGCTCCTCTGTCCATGGGATTCTCCAGGCAAGGATGCTGGAGTGGGTTGCCATTTCCTTCTCCAGGGATCTTCCTGACCCAGGGATCGAACCCAGGTCTCCCACATTGCAGGCAGACGCTTTACTGTCTGAGCCACTAGGGAAGTCCCCTTTGATACAAAGGAGTGTTATTAAGAGAATGAATCTTTGAGATCTCATCATGAGGAAACCTTTTATTTTTTTCCCTTCTCTTTTCTTCTTATTGGATCCATATGAGAAGTTGGGTGTTAGATGAACCTACGGTGACCATAATTTCACAACAGATGTAAATCAAACTGTACACCGTACGCTTACACAGTGATCAATTATTTATGGATAAAACTGGAGGGGAAAAAAGAAACTCTTTGTCTTGCTAGAGAGCAAGGTTGATTGCAAACCGTCTGTTTCATCTTAAAAATCCCTCTTAAGACAAAGGGGAAACAGCAATCGGTAGCCTGGAAAAGCAAGCCTGATAAAGCAACGATGTCAGGGATTGATTCCTGATCAGAAGAGGACAGTTAGAGGGGCGGGGTGGAAGAGGCCAGAAGCCGTGCCTCTGTGTAGACCCACAGCTCCTCGGGAGACCCTGGCTGACGGTGAAACGGCTGGATCGGCAGCTGCTGGGAGGTGCGCGTGGAGCCTGCTAGAAAGTCCCGAAGGTCTTTCTGGTGTCTTTGAACAGCGAATAGCAGAGGAAAACTCTAGGAAAGTCTTCCATGGGTGAAGACAGACTGGGATGGAAGTAAGCTAGAGTGTTGCTGAAGAATGAAAAGGATGTGAGATAACTGACAACAAGA
Organism: Madoqua kirkii; assembly: GCA_006408675.1. Classification (NCBI taxonomy): domain Eukaryota; kingdom Metazoa; phylum Chordata; class Mammalia; order Artiodactyla; family Bovidae; genus Madoqua; species Madoqua kirkii. The sequence goes on along the minus strand of SJYC01032438.1, from coordinate 5,749 downwards.
TTGGAGTGAAAAGTCCGTGTCACGCTCGGTATGAGTTTTAAAGGGCTGTTGTGGGAGTGTGGCTGCTTACGGTGTTAGGTTAGTTTCCGCCATACAGGGAAGTGAAGCGGCTGTGCTGTTGTCTAGTTCCCAGGTCGTGCCCGACTCTTCGCAGCCTCCTGGACTGCAGCGCGCCAGGCTTCCCTGTCCTTCAGTATGTTCCGAAGTCTGGGTGAACTCCTGTTAACTGAGCCAGTGGTGCCATGCAACCATCTCATCCTCTGCCGTCTGCTTCTCCTCTTGTCTACAATCTTTCCCAGCATCCCAAGGTCCTTCAAATGAGTCAGTTCTTCACCTCAGGTGGCCAAAGTATTGGAGCTTCAGCTTTAGCGTCAGTCTTTCCAGTGAATATTCAGGACTGATCTCCTTTAGGACTGACTGGTTTGATCTCCTTGCAGACCAAGGCACTCTCAAGAGTCCTTGCCAGCGCCACAATTCAAAAGCATCGATTCTTTGGTGCTCCGGCGTTTTTATGGACCAAATCTCACATCCGTGCATGACTACTGGAAAATCGGCTACTACATACAGACCCTCTTTTGGGAATTTCCTTCTGGTTTAGGTTACCGCAGAGCACTGTGCAGGAGAAGGCAATGGCACCCCACTCCAGTACTCTTGCCTGGAAAATCCCATGGATGGAGGAGCCTGGTGGGCAGTCCATGGGGTCGCTAGGAGTCAGACACGACTGATCGACTTCACTTTCACTTTTCACTTTCATGCATTGGAGAAGGAAATGGCACCCCACTCCAGTGTTCTTGCCTGGAGGATCCCAGGGACGGGGGAGCCTGGCGGGCTACAGTCCACGGGGTCGCATAGCCTTGTAACGTTTGCCTTATTAATCCAAGCTAGGTAAAAATAACTGTCTGCACAGAGCTTTCAAAACAGTCTTCAGACTCCAAATAATTGAATAGAAGGACTCAAAATCAGAAAGGCAGGCGACTTTGCTTGCTTACTGCCTGTGAGATATGAGAGAAGCTCTTTAGACTCTAGACTGACCCTGTCCCATGCAGTCACACTGGCTACGTGTCGCCATTTAAATCTCTGTTTTCATCAATTAAAATGAAAGGCAACTGTGGATTCACTGCCTCAGCTGCAACAACCATGTGGCTTTCAAGCCCGTAAAACACAGTTAGTGCCACTGAGGAAGTGTGTTCACAGGCGCATTTAATCTTAATGGATTAAAATAGAAATTTGAATGGCTGCTATATTGGATGGTGCAGAAAGTTCTCTTAGACAACACTGGTCTGAATCTGAAATCCAAACCCCTCCAAGTCTTCTGACGCTGTTTCCTCTCTGGTAATGGGTCTAAGTTCTAATGATAATTGTTCCCATGCAGTCACACTGGCTACGTGTCGCCATTTAAATCTCTGTTTTCATCAATTAAAATGAAAGGCAACTGTGGATTCACTGCCTCAGCTGCAACAACCATGTGGCTTTCAAGCCCGTAAAACACAGTTAGTGCCACTGAGGAAGTGTGTTCACAGGCGCATTTAATCTTAATGGATTAAAATAGAAATTTGAATGGCTGCTATATTGGATGGTGCAGAAAGTTCTCTTAGACAACACTGGTCTGAATCTGAAATCCAAACCCCTCCAAGTCTTCTGACGCTGTTTCCTCTCTGGTAATGGGTCTAAGTTCTAATGATAATTGTGGCCGCTCCATAAGTAAGACAGCGTGTAAAAGGCTTCACAAGCCGTAAAGTGTTACATAAATTCTGTTGCCTTATTGCAGTGCTATAAAATCATTTAGTCTTTGACATACTAATACTTTGGCCCTTGGGTCTTACAATCATGTCAGCTCTTTTTCAGAAGTTGAATTATGGATCTTGAAGCTGACATGTATAACTTTGTCCTTTAAGATATTCACATATATCTGATTATGTAATGTCGGCAATTATACCATGTGATATGAAAATCATCACTTTCCCACATGGACCATATCTATTGGAAATTAACAGAAAAAAGTTCCCGTCCACACAAGCGAGTCCTGAGTGCTGCCTGGTTAGGAAGTGACGACGGGGTTGCAGAAAAGGCAAGTAACAGTGTTGAGGCACCTGGTGGAGTCAGTGGTTATCAAGCTTATTAACTCTCAGCAGCCTCGGTGACTAACGCACGTCTCACTCGGACTCCAGGACAGAACGTGCCTTCCAGGTGCCGGCTGCTCTCCCTGAGTCGGGCTGGTGTCTTTCAGGGAACCGCAGAGCCGCTCGGGCGTGACGCTCTCGCCGGCGCCATGGAAAGGACCCTGAGGAACGTCCTCGTGCTCTCCGTTGGGTTTCTGCTCCTCTTCACTGCCTACGGGGGGCTGCAGAGCCTGCAGGTAGGTGTGCGACAGCCGTCTGACCCCCTCTTCGGGGTGCCTCCAGGACACCAAGATTATCCATGCCGCACACAGCGAGGAACGTGGGGTGTCTGTCCAGGTCACCCTCCCCAGCCCTCTGCACGCAGCCTCCACTCCCAGTTCAGCGGGATTGCACAACTGCTGGTGTCTGACCCTTGGATGAGGAGAGCTGGGCTTGGGTTAGGGGTTTGATAAGGTCTGCCTTGCCTTTTGTGGGTGAGGAGACACAAGACCAGTCACTGTGAATCTGTGGTCAGGGCAGTAACGCGAATTCATCAGAGGTCTGCACGGATCCCTGCTTGACCTGCCCCGGGTAGCCTCTATCCCGATTAAGCTCCCAGAGAAGGAGATGTCAGCCCGGGGCGATGCCCAGAGCCGAGCTGAAGGGTCATCCATGACTCTGTAGACGTTGCTCAGGGCTCTGGGATGTTGGCATGTGCCTGCATGTGTGATGCACCTGCGGTTTTGTGCTGCACTGAGCCCGTGTTGCGTGTGGTGCGTGGTGTCTGGAAGGAGGGCTTAGTGAGAGCGTGGACCCATCGGTGCCACCGTCCACACAGGAGGAAGTCGGCCAGGCCACTCTCCTTGGGCCCTGGCGTGGGCTGATGGGGTCAGCATTCTCAGGGAGCAATCGTGATCTCAATGACAGCCGATTGGCCCCTGGACTTAGCAGGCGGGGCAGAGAGGGGGACATGCCTTAGAATGTGCCAGGACTCCCAGCTCTTGGGCTGGGACCGCAGGACTCTAGGATACCCGTGATCTGAGGGCCTCCCCAGGAGCCTGTCGGAGCGGCCTCTGTGTGGGGAGAGCGCACAGTCTTCCCCAGGGCGCCTGCTGGGGGCCTGCTGTCCCTGGCAGCTTCTCCTCAGACCAGAGATGTTGGAGAACCAGACCTCCAACGTGTCACGGGAGGAGCCCACCTGCCCCCTCACCCCGCTCTGTCCCTGCTAATCGGGCCGTATCTCCTCTCCCACTGATCCAGAGCGTGTCGTGTCTGAATACTTGCAGCCGGGCCTGCTTCAGAGACAGCCCGTGAGGACAGCACGGATGTGGCCTCGGGGTGGCTGGCTCCTGCCTCAGAGGGGTCTGTTGCCTCTACCACTTCCTTCTGCTTGGCACCGTTCTTGGGCCCCAGAGAGGTGCCAGAGGCGGCCACGAGCACGCCGCATCCTAGCCCTGGTCGGGATGTGGTCGAGCCCTTGCCGGGGACCCCGACACAGGTCTGAGCTGCCTCCCGCACGAGCAGTCAGCCTCCTGTTTACTGTCAGGTCGCAGTGTGAATGTCAGGTCTCTCCTCCTCCTTCCCCGTGCCCGGGGCCCCGTTTGGCACCGTTCTTGGGCCCCAGAGAGGTGCCAGAGGCGGCCACGAGCACGCCGCATCCTAGCCCTGGTCGGGATGTGGTCGAGCCCTTGCCGGGGACCCCGACACAGGTCTGAGCTGCCTCCCGCACGAGCAGTCAGCCTCCTGTTTACTGTCAGGTCGCAGTGTGAATGTCAGGTCTCTCCTCCTCCTTCTCCGTGCCCGGGGCCCCGAGTCCGGGAGAGGCGGCCCTGTGTGTGCCCCGGGTCCTGTGGCTCACCCTGCGCTGTGTGAGCTCCACGAGGCCGGGCCCACCCCCAGCACTGCGCCTCTGTGTCCCTGCCTCAGTGCTCAGCACGCCTGGGGGCCATCTGGTGGGTGAAGCCGTTATCTGTGCTCATCTCCTGCTTAAGCCCCTCTCTGGGGTGCCCCACGGCTTACAGACCCGCTCCAGGTGCCCAGGACGGGGCCTGGGTCTCCCGCGGGTCTAGCCGTCCAGCCACACCTCCCCGGAAGAGAGCTTAGTGGCTCAGGCTGGAGCATCTGACTCTTCTGGGCTCTCTCCTCTCAGGATGGGGCCTCTGTAACCTACCCCCTAACCACCCCCCCGCCCACCTACACCCCCTGACGCTTCCCTGGTCACCCCCACATCCTGCTGTTCTCTCACGCCTTCCAGAAAGTCTTCTGGCACGAGAAGGCCTGGCCTTCGTGTCTTCCTAGGAGCTTGGCCCCCGACTCTCCCTGGCAGGGCTCACTGTCCCCTGCGGTGGCCTTTTGGCGGCATCACTGACATCCGACATCCGTGCAGGTATCTTTTCCATGAACAGCCCTGGAGCCTCACATCAGCTGCTTCTGGTCCACGCTTGTGACTGATCTATCAACCGATCGGCCTGCAGATCGAGTTGAGTCCCTCGTTGCTGAGTACAGGCCACTTCCACGGGCTTTTTCTTAGGCATGTATTTTGCAAGTTGGTTCTCCTCACATTTGCAAAGACAGGCCTTTGAATACGGTCGCTCACGTAAGAAAGAGGCGTTTGCTTTTGAAAATCCTTCCCGTGTTGAAGGTTGAGATCCAGCTTCCTTCCCAGAGGTGGGCAGTGGAGCACTATGGTCAGTAACAGTCGTATTTGCTGATTGGCCGCGGGGCTGTTGGGGGAGGACATCCTAATGCAGAGCCCTGATGCCAGCTTCTCGTCAGCACACGAAGGGGAAAGCTCACCAGTCAGGAGGCGTCCAGCAGGTAAGGGGCCCTGCCCGAGCCTGTTCTCGCTCCGTGCTCCGGGAGACCAGTCACAGCAGAAATTTCCAGGTGACCCTCACTTCACAGCAGACGATTCAACTTCTGATTCCAACCAGATCTTAGAGTTTTCACGGGTCCAGGTCTTACTTTCAGTGTCAGTTAACTGGCCAACACGATTAAGTACCCACCGGGGGCAAGGCGCCCGGGGAGATTCAGAAAAAGCTCACCCCCCTGAACTCAAGACCCTCAGAGGCCCTTGACGTGCGCTTGAAGAAAGGGCACCATCTGGACAGAGGCGGATGGTCGGAGGGCGGGGCGGCTGCCCCGAGGGAGAGAGCCCGCCTGGAGCGAGAGCCGGGCCGCGGTCTGCGGGGCTTCAGGGCGCCCGGCGCGGGGCGGGGTGCTCTGCTGTCTCGCGGGGGACCTGGTGGGAAGGGGGTGAGCGGTGCCGCTGCTTACGTCCGGGTTTGGGGCCGTCTGGACTAGTTAGCCGCGTGTGAGGCTCACCCGGTGCGCGCCTTTCCCGGGGGCAGGGCCACCGTCCCAGCGGAAGGAGAGGAGCCCGGGAGCCCTCAGCTCCGCGTCTGCCCGCTGCCGCCGCTCGAGCCGTGGTGGCTTCCTGAGTCTGGGGCTCTGGCTGCCGCCGGGAGGGGCCCTGTCGGGGTCACGTTTCTCCGCTGCTGTCTGGTCAGCGGCCCGGAGCCCAGCAGGCGTCCCTCCACGAATGACCGCAGGGTGGGCCTGAGCAGGGCACGGAGGAGGGGGAAACAGGGCCGGGAGGAGCCTCCAGAGGGAGGGCCTGGCAGCCGGGGGAGCACTGGTCTTCTTCCCCC
>SJYC01032437.1:0-42639 GCA_006408675.1 Madoqua kirkii | reverse complement strand
AGGGAGGGCACTTTCACGGCCCCAGCAACGAGGGGAGAAGCTGCCTAAGATGTGGAGGGTGAATTTCAGGGAAACTGGGCAGAGCGTGACCTGGGCCAGACCTCACACGCTCACCCCAGCCCAGACGGTGCATGCGGCCCAGCTGGAGCCAGTGTCCCGGGCCACACCCAAGCTCTGCCTGCTCCGGGATGGACAGAGACCCGAGGGACCCTTGTTCCCAGGGGGACGCCGCTCAAGCGTCTCCGACGGGGACACCTTTGTCATCCAGGATGTACTGACGTGCTGCTAAGTCATGTCCCACTCTCTGAGGCCCTGTGGACTGTACCCCACCAGGCTCCCCTGTCCACGGGATTCTCCAGGCAGGAATACTGGAGTGGGTTGTCGTTGCCTACTCCAGGGGGTCTTCCCGACCCAGGGATCAAACCCACTTCTCCTGCAGGCGGAGCCTTGACGGCTGAGCCGTCAGGGAAGCACACGGGTGTGATGGCTTCGAATTGTTCCCTCTCTCGTCACCAGAGTCTCAGACGGGCTCCTTACGGCAGAGAGTGGCAGACAGGGAGATGGGTGGACAGGGAGATAATGCTCAGCTTCCATCTTCTGCCTTTAGAAATACCTAGAACCCGCCCAGTCTCGTCTGTTGTCCCAGCTCACTGTAGCTGCATCCAAGCACAAAAACACTTGCACCAAATTTCACTCTTGCAAATGATCCTGAACCAGAAAAGCGTCTGATTTTCTCATTCATCTGAGTCTGAGGGCGACTCAGTCAAGCTGACCGACCCAACACAGCGGCACTTCCCTGGGCCGGGCCAGGAGCCTCCTCCTCAGAGGGAGGGAGGGAGGGAGGGAGGGAGGGGCCGAGGCAGCCCACACCCGCCTTCGTCCCTCAGGTACACTTTGATCCCCACCTCCGTGCTGGTGGGGCTGGGAGCCGCCGCCCTGTGGTCTGCACAGGGCACCTACCTCACGATCACGGGGAACACGCAGGCGCGGAAGACGGGACAAGTCGGCAAAGACGTGGTCAGCCAGTACTTCGGCATCTTCTTCCTCATATTCCAGTCGTCTGGCGTGTGCGGCAACCTGATCTCGTCTCTCGTGTTCGGCCAGACACCCACGCAAGGTAACAAGAAGTGGGGACCACCCAGGACCCCCGGTCCCTCCCCTCACGTCCTCATTCAGGATGGGAGCAGTGGTCATGTGGGGCCCTGAGACCTGGTTCTCAGACTGCCTGGACCCGCTCCTCCCTGGACAGTCTGGGCGGGTCTGAGGGCCCATCTGGTCCCCGCCACTCCTTAGGGAGGGGTGCCCTGGGGAAACTGAGGGTCACTACCCGTGGAACGTGAGTTCATGGAGTCCTTCAGTTCAGTTCAGTGGCTCAGGCCTGTCTGACTCTGCAACCCCATGGACTGCAGCACGCTAGACCTCCCTCCATCACCAACTCCCAGAGTCCACTCAAACTCATGTCCATTGAGTCATCTCATCCTCTGTCGCCCCCTTCTCCTCCCGCCTTCAATCTTTCCCAGCATCTGGATCTTTTCAAATGAATCAGTTCTTTCCATCAGGTGGCCAAAATATTGGAGTTTCCACTTCAGCATCAGTCCTTCCAATTAACATTCAGGACTGATTTCTTTCAGGATGGACTGGTTGGATCTCCTTGCAGTCCAAGGGACTCTCAAGAGTCTTCTCCTTCTTTATGGTCTAACTCTCACATCCATACGCATCCATGGAGTCCTTACTATCCTCTAGACTAAGAATGGTTTCCGTGAATTTATTTTCCTGCTGAATTGATTCATTCACCAGCATTTTCAATATTGCACGAAAGGCCACCATCCCCAACAGACTTGAACACTGGATGACCAGGGTCTTACCTTTCCTCTCTGCCCGGCCTCACCCAGACAGGGTTACAGAGTGTGCGTCTGTTTCACGCCTGCACACTTTGCTGTCTGAAGACTTCAACCAAGGGCAGAGGAAGCGCGCGTCTGCAGCTGTCACAGGAAGCTTTATTAATGGGGAAGAGGTGCTGCCTGCGCCGTCATCAGGAATCTCTCTCTGCCCTGGTCCTCTGTTCCACTCAGCCACTCAAGTCCCAGCTTTCAGAAACAAGAATCTCTCCTCCCTCTTTGCTCACATGATGTCATCCTTGCTGAGTACCTCCGCAGAGGGAAATTGCAGGGTTGACAGACACCAGTCATCACTCAGTATTGCCAGAACCGTCAGCAATCGACCGACAGGAGCTCGGGTGAGAGTTCGGGCTCTGACACGACTGGTGTGGAAGCATCAACAGGTGCACTTTTAAAGACATGCAGACAAGTGAGCTTAATCTCTCCCTGGTCACCGGACGCAGAATTTGAGGGTTGGAAGGCACACTGGGAGCCTGGCGAGGCTTCTCCACCTTCCTGGGCCTCCAGCCTTCACGCGGCCGCCCTGTGCCTGGCTGCACACCTCCTGAGCCAAGGGATGCTGCAGCGTCTCGTGCGCTGGGGTCAGTGTCATGGGAACGATGAGACACCGAGGATGCTTGTCTGTGACACGTGTCCCCTTTCTTCAGAGATTCGATGTGGGTCTACTGAGAGTCACTGACTGCTCAGATGTCGTTCTTTTCACGGCTAAGAAACATTCGGAGAAAGTATGAACAAACCTGCCCACGGTGATGGGTCTCTTTACAGATGAGTCTCAGAACCCAGTGGGCCTGGCACCCAGTCTAACATACCCTATTTATAATTCTGAAAAGTGGAAAACTTTTAATGAAGTTAGTAACACAGTATAACTAGTAGCCAGCATTTATCCCGCACGGGTCCATAGTGTCTTAAAATGAAGCATACAGACATTTTTCCGAGGAGAGACGTGTCTGAGACACTGGGTGGAACAGCCGCCGTGGTTGGCTCTGACCCGTGGTGGGTCTCACGCTCCGTGTGGCCACACTCTCCCTGGCACATCCTTCCACATGTGCCGTCTCCTGTCGCGAGTTCCCTGTGTCCTCAGTCGGCCTCTCTGCTTCCACAGGAACCGTCCCGGAGGAGCAGCTGCAGGCCTGCGGGGCCAGCGACTGCCTGATGGCTGCGGCGTCCACCAACAGCACGAGGCGGCCCTCCCAGGACCTCATCTACACACTCGTGGGCATCTACACGGGTGCGTGCGGCCCAGGGACCCGGGCAAAGCAGACCACCTGCCCAGGGCTCGGGTGACCTGAGCTTATCTGCGCACGCCCCTCGGAATGCGTTCAGCTGGGTGGTGCCCGGGGCCTTCCCACACGGAACAGCGCGGCAGCCCCTGCTGTCAGAGGTCTCGCTTGATGGTAGAGCCAGCCCCACGTCTGCACCATCCAGGCCGCGGTCATCGCGTGCGCTCACTGAAATTCTAATTAACGAAAGTAAGGTGACTCTTCCGAGGTCACACGGCAGCCATGTCCAAGTGCTCAGTGGCCACTCAGGGCTGTGGCCGCCCGTTGGGTGGCACTGAGGTGGCCCACGGCCTTGGTGAATCGGCTGCTTGCAGGGCTTCCTTGGAGGCTCAGATGGCAATGAAGTTGCCTGTAATGCTGAAGACCCAGGTTCAGTCCCTGGGCCGGGAAGATCCCCTGGAGGAAGGCATGGCACCCCACTCCAGGGTTCTTGCCTGGAGAATCCCATGGACAGAGGAGCCTGGTGGGCTGCCGTCCACGGGGTCGCAAAGAGTCAGACACGACTGAGTGAATGACACGCTTCATACTTCAACTACATCTGGTTGGATTTGGAAGTCCCAAATCTTGGGCTTATCACCTTTTTCTGAAGCGTATACTTAAATGACTTCTGACAGGTTGAGGCTGGGCGGGCGTCTCCCACTGCCTACCCTTGGGTATCTGTGAAGACTTGTGGCTCCCACTGCTGGTCACGGGGCAGCATAAGGTGTTGGATGCTGAAAATTTGTGAAGAGATGGCTGCCCAAGGGGAGGGAGTTCCTATGGTGGCACTTATCCTTGCTCTTCAGTCGCTCAGTCGTGTCCGACTCTTTGCAGCCCCACAGACTGCAGCACTCCAGGCTTCCCTGTCCTCCTTCATCTCCTGGAGCTTGCTCAAACTCATGTCCATTGAGTTGGTGATGCCATCCAACCATCTCATCCTCTGTTGTCCCCTTCTCCTCTTGCCTTCAATCTTTCCCAGCATCAGGGTGTCTTCCAATGAGTCAACCCTTTGCATCAGGTGACCAAAGTATTGTAGCTTCAGCTTCAGCATCAATCCTTCCAATGAATATTCAGGGTTGATTTCCTTTAGGATTGACTGGTTTGATCTCTTATCCTTAGATGCTTATTTGAATGAAAAATTTCTAAATGACTGCACTACTTTGGGCATATCTTTAAATTAGGTGGTTGGGTGTTGGTTTTTTTTTTTTTTGGTGTCCATTTGAAGAAAATTTAAGGATATTCTTTGTCATTCTTGAATTCTGGAATCTGCGAAGGTCTTGGACTGTGTTCTTCTTAATGCCTGTGAGTCTGATTAGAGTCAGATTTGACGGGACTGAGTGCAGATGCCGCTAGGATCAAAGGCCGTGAGGCCGTGTGCACGGGCGGCTTGTCTCCATGGTGGGACCCGCTGCCACCAACACTCCGGTCCTTTTCAAAGTCACTTCCATGTCAGAGGAGCCAAGGGGGCCTTTACACTGATAAACCAGAGTGAGCGCTAGAGATGGGGCCCAGAAACCAGGCAGACGAGGTCCTGACTGTCGGTGACCCTGGAGGCCAGATGTGCATCCAACTAACTGAAATTAGTTGAACAGGATGAGTGTTTTGAACAAAGCTCTCAGATGACGAGTAGTTACATCTCCTGGGGAAACTGGGTGCTAGGGCAGCTCTGATGGGGAGGTGGTACCCAAGCCGGGTACTGAAGGAAGAGTAGGAGTTTACCAGGCAGAGAAGGAGAGATGAGTGGGTGCTGGAGGCAGAGAAGCCCCAGAGGGAGCCAGTGGAGCTGGAGGCCAGACGGTAAGGCGGGGAGCAAGGCTCCAGGGGCCCCGCACAGCAGCCTGTCCTCTCCCTGTCCTTTCAGGGTGCGGTTTCCTGGCCGTCCTGCTCACGGCCGTGTTTCTGGAACCCATAAGAGATGCTCAGCCGGAAGGTGAGGGCGAGAAGCAGGCGCCCCCTTTCTGGTCCACTTTGCTGTCAACGTTTAAGCTGCTCAGAGACAAGCGCCTGCGTCTCCTGATCCTGCTGCCGATGCTCAGCGGGTTCGAGCAAGCCTTCCTGTCGGGCGACTACACGCGGGTAAGACGGGCTGGTTGGCGGTGACTCGGGGTCCCCGGCTGCACGCAGCCTTTCTGGCCTCGGGGGAGCTGCCCAGAGGGCTGGACGTGAGCTCACCTGGCCTGGGACTTTCCCAGGGATGCCTCTCGCTTGAGACGTGTCTCCAGGTAAAGGACCAAAGCCGCTCGGGAGTTGTCGCAGTGACCCTTATTTGCCTGCATCTCACCCCGTGTCCTTGTCTCAGAGTGGAAAATAGAGAAAACACTGAAGTTCCTTATTACCTAGCTTTTTAAAAATGTTTATTCTGAAGTCTAGTTGACAGTGCTGTGTTCTCTCGGGTGCAGAGCAGAGCGGCTCAGTTACACATCTGCATGTATACACTCTTTCTCAAGCTCTTTTCCCATTGAGGTTATTGCAGAATGTTGAGCGGAGGCCCCTGTGCCCGCAGTAGGTCCTTGCTGGTTACCCACTTCAAATACGGCCGTGTGCACACGCCCACCCCAGACTCCCCAACCATCCCTTCTCTCCCTTCTTCCCCTGCTGTTACCATAAGGTCGTTCTCTGAGTCTCTGAGTGTTTCTGTTTGGTGAATGAGTCCATGTGTATCATTTGTCACATGATATTTGTCTTTCTCTGGCGGACTTCACATAGTATGGTGATAATCTCTCGTCACATCCACGTTGCTACCAATGACATGATTTCATCCTTTTTATGGTTGAGTAATATTGCATCTATTTCTGCTTTATTGACTATGCCAAAGCCTTTGACTCTGTGGATCACAATAAACTGTGGAAAATTCTGAAAGAGATGGGAATACCAGACCACCTGACCTGCCTCTTGAGAAACCTATATGCAGGTCAGGAAGCAACAGTTAGAACTGGACATGGAACAACAGACTGGTTCCAAATAGGAAAAGGAGTACGTCAAGGCTGTATATTGTCACCCTGCTTAGTTAACTTCTATGCAGAGTACATCATGAGAAACGCTGGGCTGGAAGAAACACAAGCTGGAATCAAGAGTGCCGGGAGAAATATCAATAACCTCAGATATGCAGATGACACCACCGTTACGGCAGAAAGTGAAGAGGAACTAAAAAGCCTCTTGATGAAAGTGAAAGAGGAGAGTGAAAAAGTTGGCTTAAAGCTCAACATTCAGAAAACGAAGATCATGGCATCCAGTCCCATCACTTCATGGCGAATAGATAGGGAAAGAGTGGAAACAGTGCCAGACTTTATTTTTGGGGGGCTCCAAAATCACTGCAGATGGTGACTGCAGCCATGAAATTAGAAGACGATTACTCCTTGGAAGAAAAGTTATGACCAACCTAGATAGCATATTAAAAAGCAGAGATGTTACTTTGCCAACAAAAGTCCATCTAGTCAAGGCTATGGTTTTTCCAATAGTCATGTATGGATGTGAGAGTTGGACTGTGAAGAAAGCTGAGTGCTGAAGAATTGATGCTTTTGAACTGTGGTGTTGGAGAAGACTCCTGAGAGTCCCTTGGACTGCAAGGAGATCCAACCAGTCCATTCTGAAGGAGATCAGCCCTGGGATTTCTTTGGAAGGACTGATGCTAAAGCTGAAACTCCAGTACTTTAGCCACCTCATGCAAAGAGTTGACTCATTGGAAAAGACTCTGATGCTGGGAGGGATTGGGGGCAGGAGGAGAAGGGGACAACCGAGGATGAGATGGCTGGATGGCATCACAGACTTGGTGAACGTGAGTCTGAGTGAACTCCGGGAGATGGTGATGGACAGGGAGGCCTGGCGTGCTGCAATTCATGGGGTCGCAAAGAGTCACACTGAGTGACTGAACTGAACTGAACTGAGTAGCGATGCTGAGCATCTTTTCACCTGCCTTTGCTCCTCTGTATGTCCTGTCTGGAGAAAAGTCTATTTGGGCTGTTACCTAGCTTTTGAATATTGAGTTATAATCTGGAAACGCAGGTGGCTCAGCATGGTTGCCCTGGCTACTCAGATGCCCTTTCCCTGAATGCCCACCTGACCCCTGCACTGTCTGCCCACTTTGTTCCTGGAGGGGGTCCGTCTTTAGGCTTGGCTGGAGTGGAGCCCCAGGTCTGGCTGGCCACCTTTATGGAGGGTCTCTCCTGAGCCCCTGTCTCTGGAGCCCCTGCCCAGGTGGGGTTCTGTCCTGGAGACCTTGGTGGGATGCGGTAGAAGGGATGTCACAGACAGGGATGGTAGAGAGAAGGTTTTTGCCCAGAAAGTGTGGGAGAGGAGCTGGGCATTGGAGGGAAACAGCCAGGGCCAAGGCTGGACCCTCCGGCCTGTGTCGAGAGGCCCACCCCCCAGGACCACCACTCTTCCTCCAGGGAACGTCCACTGCAGCCCCCCAGGGGCTCCTTCCCAGGACGGGCTGCCAAACCTGCAGGGGAAAGGAGGGGCCCCGGGGCCCCTCTGCCCCCTACCTCCCAGGCCTGGGGCAGGAGGTCTTTCTGTTCTTCTCATCTCTACGGAGATTCCCTCCCTGCTCCTTCCATCTTCTTTTTCATTGAGACCTTCTTTTTTAGAGCAGTTTTAGGTTCATGGCAAAACTGAGCAGAAATTACAGGGATTTCCTGTACCCGCCCCTCTCGGCCCACCTGGCTGTGGCCTCCCCTACTGTCTAGTCCATCTGTCTGTTTGTCACAACTGGTGCACCCACAGGGACACGGTCTCATCACCTCGAGTCCAGCGTTTCCCTGGGGGCCCGCTCTCGGTGTGGGTCTCGCTCTTGGTGTAGGTGTTCTTGGGGTTCGAGCGACAGAGTGCATCATGACCGTATCATTCAGGGAAGCTTCAAGACCCTAAAGCCCCCTGAGCCCCCCGTTCACCCTCAGGTCTGTCCTCAACCAGCCGCCCACAGGCAGGAGGGGCACAGCCTGCCCCAGGAGAAGACTTCAGACTTGGAACGGCAGTGCGCCGCACCTGAGGTGCAGGAACACGGGGAGGAGGTCTGTCCAGAGGGTCCCATTAGCTCTCACTCAAAAGGGGCACCAACACTGTCCTCGCCCTGGGAACGGAAGGCCCGGACAAGCTTCCAGCTCAGCAGGCCAGCGGTCACACTGCAGACGGCGTTTTAGCACAGCCTGGACTCCCTGACTTGGCTGAGCCCGCAGAGCGCTGCGGCTTCCACGCCCGGCCCCGAGCGGGGCGAGGCTGGCGCGGGTGACCGTCTGTCCTCTCCCGCAGTCCTACACCACCTGCGCCCTGGGAATCCAGTTCGTGGGCTACGTGATGATCTGCTTCGCGGCCGTCGACGCCCTGTGCTCCGTGCTCTTCGGGAGGCTGGCCCGCTTCACCGGCAGGACCGCGCTCTTCGCGCTGGGTAGGCGGGTGCTGGGCGGTCCGGCTGCACTGTGGGTGGCTGCAGCCTGTTTGAAGAGGGCTGGGGCTGGAGTGAGGAGGGGGGTTGCTGGAGGCACACAAAGTGGGGGGGACGGAGGTCAGGTGGGAGGCAGGGGCCCTCCCAGAAGGAGGAGATCTTGGTTCACACACTGGATGAAGCTGGTTGTCTAAACACACATCCCCTTCTGCCTCCCCTGGGGGACCAAGAAGCAGCAGAGACAAGATGAGAAATGAGGGTGTTCAAGGAAAGAGCCAGCCAGCAGCGACGGTCCCGCGGGTCTGTGGTGAAGCAGCAAGAGGGAGGGGAAGCCAACCACAGTGCCGGCCGAGGCCCGCGCCATCCGCTTCTTACTGAGGAACAGAGATGCCTAATAACTCGCCCAGGGTCATGCAGCCCCAGGAAACCCTGGGGCCCCTGCTCCACGTGCTCCTCGGCCGCCCGGAGGGTCACAGGCTGCTCCGTCCCCCGGGTCAGGGGGCATCACAGGGCCTGCAGACTCACAAAGCCGAGACCTTGGGCCGCGAGGACAAAGCCAGGAGGAGCGAGGAGGCCCTGCCCCCAGCCCCTGGCTCCCCGTCCTGCTTGGAAGGCCCTGCTCCCAGGCTTGGGGGCCCTCTTCCCCTCCCCTCCCCACGCCCCCCACTCAGTGAGAAGCAGGGGTCCCACTAATGAAGAAGCCCAGTGTCTCCCACCCTGAGCCCCCACAACCTGGGGCCTCCTCTGCTCAGCAAGATGACACTTTGCTCTAAGACACAGAGGTGCGTCTCCCCAGGGCGCCCCCGCCGCTGCCCCTGTGGAGGCCAGAGGCGGGCAGAGTCGTGCACCTGGCAAGGGTGCCCCCTGGCAGCCTGCACGGGTCAGGTCAAAGGCACCAGGGAAAGCGGGCAGCAGTGGTCTAGGGAGCAGGGGGTCGGAGGCTCGGCCCGCGGCTCCGAGGGTCTCAGAGGAGCCCCCATCCTCCGCCCCTGCCCCCAGGGGCCGTGACCCAGCTGGCCTGCATCATTGCCCTCCTGCTGTGGAAACCGCACCCCAGCCAGCTGCCCGTGTTCTTCGTGTTCCCCGGCCTCTGGGGCATGGCCGACGCGGTCTGGCAGACACAGAACAACGGTGAGTGCCTGGCGCAAGGCCGGCCTGCTCGGGGGGGCCCAGCTTGGCTGGCTGCGGAGGGCTCAGGGCCCCTGAGGGAGACGGGGAGACGCGTGTCAAGGAGCAGGGGCTGGAAGGCAGGCCCCACGTCCTCCCGCGGGCTTGGATCTGCGATGCCCGGGGAAAAGGCCACGGAGCGCGCAGCTGTCCTTGCTAGCGTGGCCGTCCCGTCGTGGCTCCTGGACGAGCTCCACTGGGCAGAGCCACGTCCTGCCCGTGCGTCTGTGCGGAAGGGCTTCTGTCTGCAATGGAGGTGTGGGGAGGAGCCACAGCTTACAGGTTACCACGACAACGTCCCTCGTGGCCGGGGAGAACTGAGTTGGGGGTGGGAGGGGTCAGTTGCATATTCATCCTGGGGGGTCACGCCTGAGTCCCGATTGTCCTCTGGGCAGCGTCCTCTGGGCAGCGGGGAGCCTGGGGGTGGTTGGAAGGGAGATAATTCTAACAGCACCCTGTAGACGGGAGTGGGGCTTGTAAACAGGAGACGTGTACTGCTCTGGGGCTGGGTGTCCAGGACGAAGGCACCGCTGATTCGGGGTCTGGAGGACCCGCTTCCTGGCTCATAAACATCTCACTGAGTCCTCGGTGGATGTAGGGGCGAGGGGACAATCGGGGGTCCCCTTCACGAGGGCACTGTAACCCCGAGGGCTCCCCGTACCACCTCATTGCTCCCAGAGACCACCTCCCAACACGTCACCCGGGGGTTTCAGCCTCTGTGTTAGGGGGAACTGTGAGGACAGGCTGGCTGCCGTGCTGAAGGCGAGGGCGGCAGTTGGCCTGATCTGGGGCCGACCTGCCTGGTGACAGGGCCGGGTTCACTCAGCACTCGCGGAAGCAGCAGCAGGGTTTACAGCTGGGGATGGGGGTAGGGCGAGCTGCTGCCGCAACGCAGGGGAACGTGGGGGTGTGCGGGGGTATGCCGCACAGAGGGCCGTGGTCAGAAGGGGCTGAGTAGCGGAGCCGCTGGACGCAGGGAGGAAAGGAGGCCAGGACAGGCCAGGGCCTGGTGGGCCCAGGGCCGGGCTGGGCATCGGGACTCCTGGGCTGCAGGCGGCCGGCAAGCCCCCAGACAGCAGGGCTTGAGGCGTCCGCTGAAGGGCTTGGCTTGGGCTTGAACAGGACAGGGGACCCCGATTGAGGGGCCCAGCCCTGAAAGGGGTCGTCTCGGGTGTGGGTATCGGTAGTGTTGTTGCTGTTATTGTTCAATTGCTGAATCATGTTTGACTCTTTGAGACCCCATGAACCACAGCACGCAAGGCCTCCCTGTCCCTCACCATCTCCCAAAGTTTGCCCAAGTTTATGTCCACTGAGTCAGTGACGTCATCCAACCATCTCATCCTCTGTCGTCCCCTTCTCCTCCCACCTTCAACCTTTCCCAGCACCAGGGTCTTTTCCAATGAGTCAGCTCTTCCCATCAGGTGGCCAAAGTATTGGAGCTTCAGCTTCAGCATCAGTCCTTCCAATGAACACTCAGGACTGATCTGCTTCAGGATGGACTGGTTGGATCTCCTTGCTGTCCAAGGGACTCTCAAGAGTCTTCTCCAACACCACAGTTCAAAAACATCGATTCTTCCACACTCAGCTTTCTTTATGGTCCAATTCTCACATCCGTACATGACCACAGGAAAAACCATAGCCTTGACTAGACGGACCTTTGTGGGCAAAGTAATGTCTTTGCTTTTTAATGTGCTGTCTAGGTTTGTCATAGCCTTTCTCCCAAGAAGCAAGCATCTTCTAATTTCATGGCTACAGTCACCATTCACAGAGATTTTGGAGCAAGAAAAAATCTGATTATTAATTTTCAATGCAGAGTGAAAGGCTGTGAGGAGAGGAGAAGGGACCTGGGGAGGAAAGGACACTGAGAGGAAGGGAGGGCACCCAACAGGGGCATGTGGGGACTAGGGGCTGAGAAGCCTCCAGGCCGGGAGGCGAGGGGTCCTCTTTCTTTGGAAAGTGTGAGAAGGCAGTCAGCATGAAGGACAGGAAGACTATCACTCTAGGGAAAAGAGTTGAGTTCAGGCCTGAGAGTCCTGGCTTCCTGGAGGAGCCACAGCCAGGACGCCCTAATGTGACAGAGGGCATTGACTGCGGGCCGGCGGGTTAATCCCGCGAGGATTCACTCATGATGCAGCCCAGCGGGTGGCGTCACCCCCATGGCACCTCACACAGAAGGGTAGCACCTGCAGAGGTCTGGGCTGGACTGACTCCAGAGGGCAAGGTCTCCCAGGACCCATCAATGGCCCTGGCTGGGGGGCGGGAATATCGAGGGCCCAGGAAGTGAGCCGTCTCTGCAGCCAACAAGCCACTGAGGGATGAGCCGGGGCCCCAGGGGTGGATCTGGCTCAGAAGGGAGCTTCTTCCCTTGGAAATGCCACCCACTGTCCAGCCCTCACCAGGGAAGCACCTGGAACTGGAAAGTAGGTCAGGCCCAGACACAAACAAGCCAGCAGCCTCCATTTCCAGGGATGGGGGTCTGGCTGCCATCCCTGTACCCAGGAATGTCACACACGTGGCCTTGGCAGTCCAGGATGGCCCCTCCTTAGCATCTGAGTTGGTGCCGGCCTGTGAACCAGCTGAGGAAACAGCCCCGAGCAAACCCAAGGCCGGAGGAATCAAGGGGTTTGGTTTCACAGCCTTCTCCCACCTCTACGACGCAGAAGGCACTCCTGGAGTTCTGGGCCAGGTGACAGAGGTGTGCTCGGCTCAGCGCAGACTGCTGTGTTTGGACAAAGGGCAGCTGGTGGAAGCAGCGACAGATTAGCTGCAGGTGCGTCTGTTGCTCACCAGAGGTAATCCCTGAGTGGGTAGAGGAGACAAACAGAAACCACGCTTGCTTTTCTCGGCCGTCCAGATTGTAAGCCAGTGAGAGGTCCCGACAGGCCCGGAGGACTCTTAGCTATCGTCAGGAGAGAGCACCTCCATGTCCCCATGGAGGGGCGAGGGACCCCCCCCACTGTTTATGCCCCAGTGCTTCTGCTGACTTGCTCTGATTAACTGACTTTCCTGAGCTCAGTTGGGCTTTTTGAAGTGTTTACACGAAGAACTGATGCTATTGAACTGTGGTATTGGAGAAGACTCTTGAGAGTCCCTTGGACTGCAAGGAGATCCAACCAGTCCATCCTAAAGGAGACCAGTCCTAGGTGTTCATTGAAAGGGCTGATGTTGAAGCTGAAACTCCAGTCCTTTGGCCCCCTGCTGTAAAGAGTTGACTCATTGGAAAAGACCCTGATGCTGGGAAAGATCAAAGGCAGGAAGAGAAGGGGATGACAGAGGATGGGATGGTTGGATGGCATCACCAACTCAATGGAGATGGGTTTGGGTGAACTCCAGGAGTTGGTGATGGACAGGGAGGCCTGGCGTGCTGCGGTCCATGGGGTCGCAAAGAATCGGACTCGACTGAGCGACTGAACTGAACTGAACACTTAGAAGTCAGGTCAAGGCCTGGGATGCACAGCCGTGTGCACACAGTTCCCAGGTGTTCGGCAGGCTCGAGTTAAACCTCTCTGGTTCTTCTCTGTCCCTGAGACACGAGAATAATTGCTCCAACTCTTCCTTCCTTTCCATGGACACGAGAGACTGTCAGGCTGAGCCTTCGTCAAGGTGAGCAGCTACATGAAGTCCAGTGAATGACTGGGGTTAAGTCCTTCTTGAATAAGAATACCAATTTAAAATGAATTATTTGTCTTTTTGTTCAAATTAAGTTTTTTTGAGTAAAAATCCGTTCTTGGTGGGAAACTGTTCTTCCCGTCTATGCTTTGCGACTTTCTCAACCATCTGGAGCAGGAAGGTTGTTTTAATCACAGAGCTCCCTGCGGGCTCCCCTCCCTGCGGCGTGGTCCATCCATGCTGTCTCTGTGTTTTCAAAACCTGCACATTTGGGGTAGCTTTTGCCACCTACCAAGACCAGCTCCCTCCCTTCCGCTGTTTCAGTGGCAAGCTGGATTTCTAATGCTCTTCTCCCTGAATGTGTCTCTGTTAAGAAAAGGCGTGAGTCACTTACAGTCCTAGTTACCTACATTCCTAGTTAATGAGACGGAATACAGCTGAGTACAGTGTAACTCTCCTTTGCAGTCACCACTTCTCAGTGGAAAATCGGATTGCGACATCTGGGCGGGACCATCCCAGCCCTTCCTTCCTGGGGCGGAATCCTGCCTCCCCCTGCTCCGGGTTCCCACTGGGCCCCGGGGAGCCCTCCCGCCTCTGGAGCCATTCATTTTGCCTGGTCTCTGCTTATCCACCCTGACAGTACTGTTGCCACAGCAACACTTGCACGCCAATGCCTGAATCTGAGACAACTCGGAGTGTCTGGCCTTGAAATACCCTCTTGCCCATCAGTCACCAAAGGGGCGCTTCCAGGCTGATAAATTCAGAAGATCCGTCCTTTCTCGCGTGCCCGGCTCATGCATCCTGTCGTTTCCAACCAAACAAGGCTTGGGCTCATCCTGGCATCGGGGGTCGGGAGTCTGCAGCCGGTCGCTGTCCCCTGGTGCCTGGACTGTGAGCAGACTTCTCTTCCTTTTGTTTTGTGATAATCTGAGACGGACGGGAAAGTTGCGAGCAGAGTGCAGAATTCCCACGTGCTGTCCACTGTCTCCTCAATTCAAACACCTTACAAGCCTGTGGTACACGGGTCAAAACCGAGGAACTAACGCTGGGAAACAGCGGAAGTTCAGATCTCATTCCATTTTTCCGGCTCCCCCTTTCTCCGTGTGCTCCCCAGGCAGGCGCTGCTTTGCTGCTCTGCGCCAGCTTCGCTTTCTGCTCTGCCCTGGTGACCGCAGCCGTCTTGGAGAACCCTGGTCCAGGGTTGTGCACACAGTCCCTGTAACTCAGGTTCATCTGATGTTTGCTCATAACTGGGCTGGAGCTATGGTTTCGGGGAGGAAGACCCCCGAGCGCAGGGCTTTTCTCCTCATGTTGCCCAGGGGGCAGCACACGGCCGGCCCACCTGTGGACCCTGCAGAGGGGGCCCCTCACCCTCATCCGTTCAGGTCCCGTCTCCCAGCCTTGCTTCCTGATCCGCGAGGTAGGAGGTTGGCTCACGGCCCCTCCAGCGGCCACTCTCACCCGCTCTGTTTCTCGTCTATGCGATGGTGCTTCCTTCGCTGCAAGAGGCCACTCACTGGACTGGTTATTGTCCACAATGTGAAACCCTTCTGATTTCCGGACAGGAAGGGGCTGGGTGGTTACCTGGGCCTCGGGGAAGCGGCAGCGTTTTCTGCAGGATCAGGAGGCCTGTCTGCGCTCTCACAGCCCCCTCTCCGCCTCTCCCTGCAGCGCTCTTCGGTGTTCTGTTTGAGAAGAACAAGGAGGCCGCCTTCGCCAACTACCGCCTCTGGGAGGCCCTGGGCTTCGTTGTCGCCTTCGGATACAGCACGTTCCTGTGCGTCCGCGTCAAGCTCTATGTCCTGCTGGGCGTCCTGAGCGCCGCCATGGCCGCCTACGGGGCCGTCGAGTACGCGGAGTCCCGGCAGGCGGGCGGGCCACGGGTGGCAGAGCGGACAAGACCCGCCGAGGGGGCGGCGACGCAGACGAAACTGTGAGCGGGGACCGAAGACGCCGCGGAGGCTGCAGCCCACTCTCCACGCCCGCCTCACGGAGGCTTCGCTGTTATGTGACTGACGGTTTCCCTATTCCATCAGGTCCTTCAGTCTGCCATCTCATCAGTAGAGGTGCAGAGTGTACGTGGAGGAATCAGTTCATTCAGATACAAAAGAAATAAACTCAGGGTGCCACCAGCCTCCAGGGACTTGCCCAGAGTCCAGGGTCAGTAACCGAAGCTTGTTTGCTGGTGGTTGTTAAGAACTAGAAAGTTGCTGAAGACGCAGCCCAACGCCAGCACTTTGCAGATGGGCAGACTGACGTCCCGGCAAGTCAGTGGCTGCCTCCTAGAGTCAGTGAGGGACAAAGCCAACTAGGCTCTCTGCATCTTGAAGCTTTGGGGTATGAGTTTCTAAATAAATGCAATTATATTATGCACCTAAGTCTTGTCCAGATCTTTACTCCACTCACCTGGATCACACACACACACGTCATCACATTAGCTTGTTGAAGGCCATTGACGACAAGAGATGCAAGTTACTTCCAATGGGACTTGACACGTGGGGCTGATAACACATGAACCCAGACAGGGGCCGGCCTGTCTTCTGTGCTCTGCCCACCTCTCCGGCAGGTACGTCCATCAGCCTGCTCCTTCCTCCTCGTCTGATGCTCGGTAATGCAGGCCCGGCCCTTCTCTGAGCCCAGCTGTCTTTCTGAGACACCCCACCCTGGAACCTCGTGGGCAGGGCTCCCCGTGTCTCGTCTTTTCTCCTCCCACCTCACCTTGCCGCCTCCTCCCGCCTCAGTGCCAGCTCTTCTCCAGGCTTCTTTCCACGCTTCCTGTGGCAGCATGCCCGCCTGCCCTCCCCCAGCCCTGAAGCCAACCAGACCCTGTGACTCCCCCAAGGCCAAGTTTCCAAGGTGTGTCCTGCAGACCAGCCCAGGGCCTTCCACCTTCCAGGGGGCCGCCCGGCCCCTCTCAAGGGCACTGTGGCCTCTAGAGCTTGGCTCACGGGCCTCCTCGACCTTGAGCACCCTCTCGCCCTCCACACAGACCCCCCGGGCTTGTCCGGGCTGTGCTCGTGCCGCGGGATGCACACTTCCTGACACTGGCTTTTGTGTGCGCCCCCTGCTCAGTACTGTGGCTGGCAGTGCTTGGTCCTCCCGAGCCTGGGTGCTGGAACTGGGGACACTCTGCTGCAGAGACCCAGCAGACTTGCAGAAATGCGCGAATGTTGGCAGTGGGGCCCAGCTGGAAACTTCAGGCCCACAGTCGGCCCTTCTCCAGACTCCAGGCTGAGACGCCGCGGGAGGGCCCTGCATCTCCGTGAGGTCTGAGGTCGGAGGCCAAGGCACCACAGGCTCTGGCGGAAGGCTGAGCTCCTCGCTGTTTGCGGCTGTTGCTGCTCGATGGAAAATGTGCAAAAGCCTTAGCCCCTCAGGTGACAGGAGGACTTCAGGTCAGGCAGCCGTCTGGAGAGTGGCCACGGGGGCCACCGAAGGCTCCCACTGGACGGCACACTCCCGCCTGCCAGCCGGCTGCCCCCGGAAGGTGGCCCGTGGTACTCAGGCCTTTTCTTTCCTGCTCATCCTCTGAACTCGGCCTGTGCCGCTTAACCTGGATGTGTGTTCAGGCGCCTTGATGGGGGCACCGAGACGGAACCATCAGGGCTCTCACTTCTCCTGGGCCCCGGGCTGGGGCGGGGGGTGAGCGGGGGGTCCCTGGGTCTCATCAGTGTTGCTCTGGGAAGGCTGAATTGTAGCAGAAAGTAAGGCACTTAATCTTGAGCGTAGTACTCCATTTGCAAAATGGGAAAGTTCCTCCTCCATAAGGAATCATTGAGACAAGACATTATTCAAAGGGGAAAAGCAGAGGAGAGATAAATCAGGAGGTTGAGAACAACACGTACACGCGGTTACATAGAGAGGAGATGGACGGCAAGGCCCTGCTGTGTAGCACAGGGAAATATACTCAGTATTTCATAATAACCTATAAAGAAAGAATCTGAAAAAGAAAATATATATATATATCTATATATTGCTTCGAATTTTTATAATGAAACACTATAAGCACTGTACGGACTTCCCAAGTGGCTCAGCGGCGGAGAGCCCACCTGCCGATGCGGGAGACACAGGAGACACTGGTCAGTCCCTGTGCCTGGAAGATCCCCAGGAGAAGGGAATGGCAGCCCACTCCAGTATTCTAGCCTGGAGAACCCACGGACAGAGGAGCCTGGCGGGCTGCAGACCATGGGTCACAAAGAGTGGACACAGTTTGCGTGCCTGAGCGCACACAAGCACTGTACACGGTGAGATGAGAACGAGCACCTCAGACAAGGCTAAATGCAGCGACTTTGTCCATCTCTAACCCCCAGCAGGGCTATTATGAGCCTCGATGAGCCTGGATCCAACAATTGTACGTCTCTTGTCCACCTCCCAGGGCTCAGGAACAAAGGCACTACTTGCCTGCTTGCTCAGAGTTACTCACTAAGGAAAGATATTCAAAACTAAAATGTATGAATGCATGTCACAATGTACTGTTAAACGTTTCCTAAAAGTTAAATGTGTGTCCGAAGTAAAATGCTAAGTGTAGAAATGAAGCTAAAAGCACATAATAATAAAGAGAAAGTGTGCGTGGCAGCAATCGAGGCTCACGGCTGCCGGAGTCACTAGCACCGTCTGAAGCAAGTCCTGAGTTTGCTGGCGGCCCAGCTAAGAAGAGAGCACAGACAGCCTAGTGGTCGCTATGTGGTGGAAGGGGGCTCGCCAGTGCTTCAAAAGAGAACAGCTCTCGAGGTCCTGAGATGTGAACGAGCACCCACGAGCGTCACAGGTGAGGAGCACAGACGAGCCCCGGACACCACCCAGCCCCACGGCCAGGTGTTTCCCGCAGGTCGGTCGTGGCGACAGTGACGGCTCAGGGATCCTGCTGGGCGGTTGTTCTGTGGACAGGCCGGGGCCCTGGGAAGCCAGGAGGGCGGCCTTCAGTGAGAAAGCATGTCACTTCACACCACACCCTGCAGGGGCCTGGAAACTTCTCCTCGAGGCGAAGCGTCAGGCCTTGGGAGACCCTCACCCTCACCCTGGCTCCAACCAGGTCTATGCAGTCGGTGAGCACTTTCCCAGTCAGAGAGGGTGAAAAAATAAGGCACGCGGAATGAGAGGGTTGAACAGCACTCAGCGGTTTGGCAGCCTTTTCTAGTTTCAAGTCCAAATCAGAAACGGAGATTTTTTTTTTTTTTCCTCCTGAGACCCTTTCCAGGCCCAGGTCACGCTTCTCCACATCTCTGAGCTCCCCCTCCAGCCTCCGCCAAACAGGCTCTCAGAACCTCCATCCCCAGCTGCACAACCGTCCCCAGCCTCTTGCCACCCATAATCTGTGCTCATTTCCCCTCTCCTTGCCCCTTTATTCGCCTCCCTTCCGGCTCCTGGTGCCCAGGCCCCCTGGTTTGCTCTTTCAAATTCCAGGACTAAAGGTCTGACACATTCATCTACCTGCAAATCTGTCTGCATGGCCTCCTCTCGGCTCAC
This sequence comes from Madoqua kirkii, assembly GCA_006408675.1. Taxonomy (NCBI): domain Eukaryota; kingdom Metazoa; phylum Chordata; class Mammalia; order Artiodactyla; family Bovidae; genus Madoqua; species Madoqua kirkii. Next base: position 23,860 of record SJYC01032437.1, on the reverse strand, counting down.
AGCAGGTCTCCGTCCGTCCGTCTGCAGGGAGGCGAGGCTTGCAGACGGAACAGGCAGGACACGTTCTCAGGTGGTGCTTCGTCCACCACCCCCAGACTTCTGGCCAAGCGTGGGGGTGACCCAGCTATTGAGGAAGAGCCTTGTGGGCCGCAGGGCAGCCCCTAGTCCCAGGGACACGGCGGGCCCTCCACAGGGCCGGCACCACTGCCACGCTGGGTCCGTGACCAGTTACGAGGCTTCCTCACCCCATCCTCATGGCTGGGGGGCACTGGGTTTATTTTTTTTTTTTTTTCCTCCTGAGACCCTTTCCAGGCCCAGGTCACGCTTCTCCACATCTCTGAGCTCCCCCTCCAGCCTCCGCCAAACAGGCTCTCAGAACCTCCATCCCCAGCTGCACAACCGTCCCCAGCCTCTTGCCACCCATAATCTGTGCTCATTTCCCCTCTCCTTGCCCCTTTATTCGCCTCCCTTCCGGCTCCTGGTGCCCAGGCCCCCTGGTTTGCTCTTTCAAATTCCAGGACTAAAGGTCTGACACATTCATCTACCTGCAAATCTGTCTGCATGGCCTCCTCTCGGCTCACAGCAGGTCTCCGTCCGTCCGTCTGCAGGGAGGCGAGGCTTGCAGACGGAACAGGCAGGACACGTTCTCAGGTGGTGCTTCGTCCACCACCCCCAGACTTCTGGCCAAGCGTGGGGGTGACCCAGCTATTGAGGAAGAGCCTTGTGGGCCGCAGGGCAGCCCCTAGTCCCAGGGACACGGCGGGCCCTCCACAGGGCCGGCACCACTGCCACGCTGGGTCCGTGACCAGTTACGAGGCTTCCTCACCCCATCCTCATGGCTGGGGGGCACTGGGTTTATGTTTCCTGACCTCTGACCCAGGGGCTCAGCCTGAGGTGGATCCTGGTCACCCGCATGTTGGAAAGCTCCCCAGCGCTGGAATGTGTAGCTGGCGGGAGGCGAGCACCGGTTTTGAAGTCGTGTCACGTCGCTGCTCTTGCAGCAGCTCGCTTAGCCGGCCAACAGCATATAAAGTACATTTTTGAGAAGAATTTCTAGGAATAAGCATCGTTTATTGCCGTTGTCACTGCAGCTCACGACAAGTGACGTCATGGAATCCCACTGCCCCCGGACGCCACGAAGCAGCATGGAAATAGCAGCAGCTCCGCTGACTCGGCCAAACAGCCGAGCGAAGCGCCAGCCCGTCTGCACCGCTCGGCCCGGAGCTCCCGGGGGAGACGCCTCAGCCTCCACCGTCCTCACAGTTCCTGGTGGCGGCTCAGCCAAGCCCTCCACGGGTCACGACCCTTTCCCTGTCCCCCTCCACCCCTCAGCCTCCAGCACCCCCTCCAGGGGCCTGGCCTCCCCTGCAGGCCTCTGCCCTCCGACGCCTGCAGACAGCGCCTGTGGCCGCCCAGGACTCCGGCCCAGCTCTCGGCTGTCACTCACCCACCCCTGGACAGGCCTCTGTCTCCAGCATCACCTCCCGTGGGGAGCAACCCCCACCTCCACGCACCCGCCGGCTGACCCAGCCTAACCCTCGCCCGGCCGCCGCTTCCAACAGGCACCGGCCCCGTTGGCCTTGCTCCCGGGACGTCTTCCAGCCCTGCGCTGTCTGTGGCCTCCTGTGGCTCCTGACCCGACGAGCGTCCTTCAGAGTCAGACTCACACGCTGCTTCCGGTACTCACAGCTGGCCAGCTCTGGCCACTGCTTTGTCACCTCAGCCGAGCATGCTGGACCCTCGGTGAGGCAGTCCCGACTCATCCTTGCCCTCACCCCTTCTCTCCCCAAAATACAATATAAAGTTCCCCCAGTACAACATAAATGTATAAACATATTGCATATAAATATCATAATCTCTGTGCCTCAGCAGTGATCGCTGGCTTTATCAAAATTCCTTTCCCCTCCCTGTGCTCAAAATTCACCTCAGATGCCTTTTCTCAGGGACGCTCTTTCAAAATTGCCTTGCTCCCCGCAGGCAGAGACCCTTCCCCAGAGGATCCAGCGCTTCCTCCCACACAGGCACGCGAACCGCCTCCCGTTTCCCCAGTCTGTGTCCCCTCTCCTGCAGGGACTATGGGGACGGGGCAGATCCCGCAGCGGGAGGAGCCTGGGTCTGCGGCAGCAGCCAGCAGTCCGCCCTTTCTGGTCTCCCCTGCCTGGGCTCAGCGCCCTGGCCCGGGGAGGCGGGCAGGAGGGAGGCGTCTGTCTGTCCGTCGGGCCGGGCACCAGCGCGCCAGCATCGCCGGGACCGCGGAGGCCGAGCGGCTGCGCAGCGCCCCCTGGCGGGCGGGGCGGGCGCGACCAGTACCCGAGCTCCGAGGCCGCTCCAGCCGCGGGGGACGCCCACCGCCCTCTGCCTCCAGCATCCGCGTGTTATTTCTGTCAGAACATCCCTCCGATTCATGCAGCGCTCCGTCACCTCTGCTCCCTCATTTCCTTACAAAAGTAAAACCGAAAAGCTGCAAGCGGGCTTCCCCGGTGGCTCAGACAGTAAAGAATCTGCCTGCAGTGAGGCAAACCCAGGTTCTCCCTGGCTCTCGGGTGAGCAGCTGGAGGAAAGCAAAGATCTGAGGTCTCAGCCCTGGCATTTCCCAAGGTTTAAACGTCAGGGTGAGGACGAGGAGCTGGGGGAGTGACTGGGGAGGCTGGCTCAGCGGGGCTGCAGGGTCCAGAGGGAGAGCGGGCATTGATGGGACGAGGGCGAGGCGGCCGCCGGCTTGGCGGTGATGGGCTGCTGGTGTCTGTGATGGCAGAGACGGGGTGGGGACTTTGGAGATGAAGGTGGGAGCCCCAGTGGCCCAAAGAGAAGAGAAGTGTAGGCGGTGGGATCTCCAGCCCCGCCCAGAAGTTTTCTCCGGAGGAGAGGCCACGGCCGAAGCAGGGCGTGAAGCACAAGGTCAGTCATTATGTCACCAAGACTGGGGTCCAGCTGCCCGCCGGTCAAAAGTCAGAACACAGGCAAGGTTGGTGAAGAGGAAAGTTTGCTTTATTCTGGATGCTGGAAACCAAGGGGAAGTGTAACTCTTGCCCAAAGGCCAGCTCCCACCCCTACCCTTGCCACTGACGTCAGTGGGCAGGAGCTTTTAAGGCGGAGCTTCGGCGTGTATAGATGGAAGGAGGGGCTTATGCAAAACAGCACAGGCAGCTCTGGAAGTCACTGGCGGTCTGAGCAGCAGCATCTTGACTGTTTTAAGAACAATTAATCTTCAGGTCAGGGCTTTCCTAAGGGCTGAGGGGTAAAGAATCTCCCTGCCAAGCATAAGACGTGGGTTCGATCTGTGGGATGGGAAGATCCCCTGGAGAAGGACATAACAGCCCACTCCAGTAGTCTTGCCTGGGGAATTCCGTGGACAGAGGAGCCTGGCAGGCACAAGTCCTCGGCTAAACAACAATGACTGAGCTACTGTCTAGTCTCATGAGCCTGCTCTTCCTTGCTTCTGCATCTTCTCCCTTCTCTGATTAATCTTATCCGTGGCTAAAGTTTTTCCACAGACAAAAGGCAGTGGAGGGCTTGGGGGTGGGTAGGACCATAACGCTGAAATATTTGGGGGTTGGGAAAGACAGGACTTTAGATGAGTCTAGATCAAATTCCTCCTGTGAAATTGATGAGAAAAGCAAGACTAGAGAGCAAGGTTAGTGATTAGTCCTGGATCACAGGAGTGATTAACTGGTTAATTGAAGAAACGGTACTATAACCTGGTTTCAAAACTTGTGGTTGAGGATGTTTTTCTACTAAAAGGTGAGAGTGAAGTGAAGTGAAGTCGCTCAGTCGTGTCCGACTCTTCGTGACCCCATGGACTGTAGCCTTCCAGGCTCCTCTGTCCATGGGATTTTCTAGGCAATAGTCCTGGAGTGGATTGCCATTTCCTTCCCCAGGAGATCTTCCCAATCCAGGGATTGAACCCGGGTCTCCCGCATTGTAGACAGACACTTTACTGTCTGAGAGTGATAAATAATTCCCAATGCTCTTCAACTGAGATAGATGTTAAGTTTTTAGAGCTTTTTATTGAACTGCAACATAAAGACAGAAAAGGTACAATTATATGTATACAGTTTGGTGAGTTTTCACAAACTGAACACACCGATGTAACCAGCACCCAGACCAAGAAACAAACCACCACCAGCGTGGACACCCAGGGGACACACTGCCATCACTTCCTCCAAGGGCGACAGCTCCCAAAACCATAGGTGGATTTTATGTGCTTACTTACACGTGATTCTCTGAAGTTTTTCTTACAAAAGTATCTTGTTCATGTAAGTTTTTCAACAGTACTTAAGTGATGATGGTAATTAATAACAGTCCACTCTCAATAAATGCTTACCATCCTTCCAATGCACCAGGCAGTATCCAAGTTTCGATTTCCCATGCATCTTAACTGGCAAAGTGTCCGTGGTGTGGCTACTGATTGGGATGTCCTTTGGGGTCCAGGAAAGACTTCCACATTCCCATAATCCTGCTGCTTTCTCTGCCTGGGTCCCTCAGGCTTGGTAGATGGGGTTCCTTTTCTATTGGCCACCTGGGGCAAGGGTCTTGGGGATGGAACTGGGGTGTAACAAAATAGTGAAAAGTCTATTACGGATTCAGTTTCCTTGGACTCCATGAAAATTCTAGATTTTAAGCATCATAATGCATCCAGCTTCCTCCTGATCCTCTCAGAGAGGAGAATGTACAATAAGACTGTCCGGTCGCAGAGAACAGACTTTCGAGCTTGAGGGTGAGTTTAGCAGACGGTGTAAACAATGGACACTTGTGAGGTCCACGTAATTGATGAGAGAAAGCCTCAAAGGGTTCGGCGTGGAGCTGGGCAGAAGGCAGTCCTGGGTCAGCCCTGCCCTGGAGCGTGGGCACCCGTCTGAGTCACTTTGCACGTGGGCAGTGACCAGGAGGCACTCTCTGAGCCATCCCGAAGCCTTCCCATGTCTGAGGTGGCCCAGGGTCCCCTGGAGAACTCAAGCCATGGAAAAACTGAGCCCAGTGAGAAATGATCAAAGGAGGCTGAAGGTGGAAAAGACAGAGTTTGGAGAAACGCATTTTCTCATTTGGAAGAGGACAATCATTGTCATCAGATAAGTGCCCCCGGCATTTTCCTTGCTGGTCGTGGGCCCTTAGCAACTGCCTCTCACTGGAACCATCACCTCCTTTCCCAGCCCCGACACTCAGCGGGGCACCCAGCTTGGAACTCTAGAAGCTCAAGCGACCCTCTCGAACTGAACGGAACACCTGCAACCATTGATCCGACTCAGACGGTTCAGGTCCAGACGCCTTCACTCCAGCCTGGAGGCTCCCCCGGCGGGCAGGTCCCCACATCCTGCCCTTCCTCTGCTGCGCCTCGAGACAGTCAGCCAAAGGACGTAATTACTCTCCGTTTTTGGAAAACTTACCAGGTGGGTGGCTGGAGGACAGTAGTGAATAACTAACAAGTGAACAAGACAAACCACGAAAGAAAGACGCCCTCTAGGCTCCACACAGTGAGCGCTTTCACCCCGCTTCGCTAACGAGAAGGTCTGCAGTGGTTCCCTTTTGCCGGACACACTCAGCCGACATCTTCAGCTGCTGGGTCGTGCAGCTTTTATATAGTTTTGCGAAGCAGTTTACTGGTCCTGAGTGGTTATAACCGGGCCCGTAATGAGGCAGGTGATGGGGAAACACTACCCATGAATCAGTGAGGTGATAACAGGCTGGAACCTGAATGGGCTGAGTACAAAGTTTCTGTGTGAGGCCCCGCTTCAAGGCGGCTTTCTTGGCTTGAGGGCTAGAGTCCACACAGTCCTCTAGCCCACAAGCCCCGGAAGACGGGCCGAGACTCTGGGGCAGCGTTCAGCCTTCCTGGGGGGTGCGTCCACACCCGGCGTCTGCTTGGCTTCAGTGGATAACAAAGGTTCACCTGGGAAATGCAGATGTTTTATGCAGAAATAATTCTTGTTGTGGTCCCACTAGAGTAATGCCCAGGAGATCCCCAGAGGCCCCCCTAGAGGAGCCCACCGCCTCTTCTCCGAGTCCTCAAGAGCGACGTCGATGGGAACTCTCGGTCTCGGCCTTCATGGTCTCCTGCAGGGAAGGAAGCCCTCCAGAGTGCAGGTGAAGGAAGCCCGGGGCCCACACCCTGACCGGGCCCTGAGCCCTGAGCCTGCGTGGTCTCCTGTGGGGAGGGAAGCCTGGGGCCCACGCCCTGACCGGGCCCCCAGGGTTTGTGAGGAGAGCAGGCCGCATCACCGGTCACCCACACACCAGTGTCTGGTCTTGCCCCTCTCAGCTGGGCTCTGTAGCTGCCGAGGGAAGACCCCAAACCCACCCCCGGATCAGGGCCTGATGACGCAGCATTCTGTTCCCACTTGGTGCCCAGTGTTTACACCCAGCTGGCTCACGGGCCATCGCCACCACGCCTGGAGAATATCGCACCCACGCCTGGACATCGCACCCACGCCTGGAGGGTGGCCCCTGAACGTGCCGGCACCCAGGACCCATCCTCCGCGAGGCGCTGGGTCCAGGGCCGCTAGGATCGGTGAGCGGACGCCCTGTCCTGCCGGCACAGCAGGCGGATTCTTTACTCTCTGAGCCACCAGGGAACCTGGGACCTGGTGGAACTTGCATCTCCAGTCTGTCCCCTTCCACCAGCGTTCACGAACCATGAACACATTCTAGGGAGGCTGGGCCCAGGAGGTGTTTGGAAGTGGCCTGTGCTTTCAGGAAACTGAAGGTACAATTAACACCAAAAATGGCACATGGGTTCTGTTTAAGAATAATGAAAAATTGTTCTGGGTTTAAACAATGCCAACTTTTCCTGACAAGAACATGTATGTATGTAGTAATAGGAACTCTTTAAAAAGTTATTATGAAGTAGTGCCGGGGTCCAGCCCCGGTGGATCCAGAGTGATTCGAAGGTGGGGACGGAGTAGGCGTCCTAGGAAAAACTTATTTAATTACAGATAGAGAGGGACTAGGAATTTAGCAGAGAAAAAGAGGCTGAATAACTTGGTTAACACAGGGTACCAATCACCACCTACGTAGGCCACAGACCTCTTCCTGTTCTCCCAAAGGAGAGGAGGCACTGAGGCTCCCCTCCCCCCGTCCTATCTTAGAAGCCCAGGCAGAATTAGTAGGCTTGGTGGGTCCTATGTACCAGATGGGAATTCGACCAGAAAATAGTAGGGAAGAAAGAAAGGGGCTGAATAACTTGCTTTACGTGGGGTACCAATAAAATTCCGGACGAGGAATTTGTATCATATGCATGGTGGGCACCCACGCTCCAGATGGGAATTCAGCCAGAAAATTGGGGAGCAGAAAGGAATGACATGAGGGAATCAGTCTTTCTGGAACTGATCCGATTTCTTTATTTTGGGGTTTGCTTATATACCTTTTGTTACATATAGGGATGAATACAGAGTCACACAGGGGTCAACAGTCCTGACCTTATCAAAATCAGGTGCTTTACATAAAAAAAAGTCTTAGGGGTTTTACATCATCTTCAAGCCATTTCTGCCTGCTGACATTTACAACCCTTTCTTTCTGATAACCAGAAAACTTATTTTTTCCAAGGGTGTTTTTCCTTAAACCATAAAGTCTAATATTGCTAACATCAAAAACTACTATATTTCCTTTTCTATATTCCAAATACATTGATTAATATATTCCCAGGTACCTAAAGGATATGGAGGCCTGGCGGCGATCATTGACTCAACAACAAGAAAAAGTCTTATGTTAATTAACATTCTCAGAATACTCCAAAACTCTTGTGCCGTTTATGGTTGAGAGGTAGTAAACCATCATGTGTCCACAGAGAGGTTTAACCTGAGACGCCTTTGTCCCACCTAGGGCAGGGAATTAGCGGCAATTATTGACACAACAATTGAAAAACCCTTTATCAATATAATTCCCAACCAACCCACTAAACTAATAATTTCTAACTTTCCACAAGGATTTGCCTTTAGTAAGTCAAAACATCTCATGCCTCTCATGGTTGGAGGGCTGTTGTGGCTGGAGGAACCTATACAGGCAGGCTAGATGACCTTCAGAGGAGTCCCGTAAGTTGAAACACTCTAGTCATTCCCAGGAATCTTTACTGCCTTGGAGTTGCACGTTTACTCCCTCTGGGAGAGAAACGGTTATGGGGGAGAGCCCCCCCGTAGGTAAGAGTACAGGACAGACTCTGGTTTTGGGGTTAGATGCTCAGGAGCAGGGGAATTTCCTGAGGCTTGATCACGAGGCTTGATCACGCCTTTGCGTATGCCGAAGCCCCCTTCCTCATGACCTTTGCCATGGGCGGAGTTCCTCACGCTGGCCCCCAACAAAGTAGAGTTGATTTACAACATTAGTTTCAAGTGTAACAAGGAACTCTTAAGTTGACAGACTTTAAAAATAGGACCAATCAGGGGCTCCCTGGTGGTGCAGTGGTTAAGCCTTCGCCTTCCAACACAGAGGTTGGGGTTCAGTCCCTGGCTGGGGGGTTAAAATCCTACATGCCTCGTGGCCAGTAAACCAACACATAAAAGAGAAGCAATACTGTAACAAATTCAATAGACTTCAACAGTGGGGCTAGTCGTATATAGGTGGTTTGTTGATGTGTGAGGTACTCTGTGTTTCTATAAACTATAAACCATGACTGAATCTGTAGACTAAGCATCAGGAAAGGGGCATAAACAGGATGGTGGCGTCTCTAAGACAAACGGCTGAGGTTGACTCGTCCCCATAAACCAGCTTCACCATCTGGAAAAACTATGCCGGAGCCTCCAGCTACTGCTCGTTTCCATTCGGTGAGAAGGGAAACTTTTTTAAAGTTTAAACAACTAACTTCTCAAGTTGAAAATCGCTGTGCTAAGCTGTGTGAACGATCATCTGTGGGTATAAATTCTATAGTCACACCAAGATAGCATTTTAAAATATACGTACAGTGTGACTGAAGGTAATGCTATTAATAATAAGACAGAAAAGGAAATCACATTTTCATAAGAGACACATGGAAATAAAGGCTTTGTAAAGGAAATCCCCAGTAATTCCCAAAAAAGGCAGGGAAAATATTTTTGGATTTAACTTTTCAAATGGAAGTTTCACGGCCTTTCTGTAGAAATATCGCTTTATGACTTGTATCTTGTGTACATACATGCTATCAACAGGCTCCTCGGTCATGTCCACTGACTTCTTATAGAACCAGACTCTCCACTTGGGTGGAATCTGTGCGCGGCGTCTGAATCAGGGTCACCTGAGAAGGTCCCTCTCCCCAGCCCCACACCTTCCCTCTCTGTTCCCTGGCGAATGAAGGGCATGGTGTTAATAGATGGTTGAATACTTTAGTGGTATCCTGCTCCCATGGAAGCTGCCCCAGGGAAGTTTGTCCTTGAAGCAGTGAAAGTGTTGAAAAAGCTGTGGGGGGTGGGGAGTCCCTCTCTACGGGTCTACTTTGAGAGGAAGGAAGCGTGAGAACCGGCAGTCTGGTGGGCCCTGGGGCCAGCCCCTCCTAGGAACGCCTGTGCAGAGATCGGTCTTTCAGGAGAAGCAGTGGGCCCACAGGGGCATCCCAGGAGCCGTGATTCTGGCGATGACCAAAGTGCTGTCTGGCTGTTTCCCATCCCCGGAACCCGCGTGCTCTGGGATGTCATCAAGGTTTGGGAAAGAGAAGCATCTTTTATGGCCAGGACTGCGTGTGATCAGGGCTGAAAGTGGAAGGCGCTCAGTCGTGTCAGACTCTGAGACCCCATGGACTATGCAGTCTGCTTCTCCAGGCCACGGTACTGGAGTGGGCAGCCTTTCCCTTCTCCAGGGATCTTCCCCCCCCCAGGAATCCGACCGGGGTCTCCTGCGTCGCAGGCCGATTCTTTATCAGCTGAGCTGTGATGTCACGAGACTATAATTATGTTCATGACCTCCTCTGTGTCTGGACTTGTCTTGCTCCTGGACCAGCTCGTGCGCTGATGAAGTCAGTGTGTTACCTCCCATGGAAGACACGGGGCTCGGCGGGTCTGAAAGGTCAGTCTCGGGTGGCCCACTCTAGGGTTCCCTAGGCTGTGACGCGCTCTAGTTCACACAGCTGAGTTCGAGGCTGGTTCTGGCCCTGTGTGCTGGACCGTCAGTCCAGATCGGGGCTTTCATCTCAGGAGCCGGGCACTGGGTTCGTTCATGGCAGTGGCGTGGGGCACACGCACAGAGGGCTTAGCTGCTGCAGGGTCTGCAGAGCTCACAGCTCCCCAGAGCTGACGGGGCTCTGCCCGCCTCCTCCTCCAGGGACCGAGACCCGCCCCTGGCTTCCGTCCTCGGGGCTGGGACCCCTCTCCTTGGGGCTGCTGGCTTGGGAGCATTCAGGATGTACCAGTCTCCAAGGGACTCTCTGTGACCCACGTCCCTCCTCCCATGGAAGGGCTTCAGAGTTTGTCTCCAGCCTGCTTTTCTTTTTAAAATTAGAGTCTAGTTGATTTATAGTGTTGTGTTAGTTTCAAGGGCACAGCGAAGTGATTCAGTTATATATACACATACACACATGCCCATTCACTTTCAGATTCTTTCCCCACGTAGGTCGTTGCAGAATATTGCGTAGAGTTCCCTGAGCTGAACGCTGAGTTCTTGTCAGTCATCTCCCTTATATGTAGTAGTGTGTGTATGTCAGTCTCAGCCTCCAGGTTACCACCCCCCACCCCCACCGACCGTGACCATGAGTCTGTCTTCTCCGTCTGTGGCTGCTTGTTTTGTAAATAACTTCCTCCGCACTATCTTGTTTAGATTTCACATGTAAATGACGTCATATGGCATCTGTCTTTCTTTTTCTGGCTTATTTCCCTGAGTATGACAGTCTCTGTGTCTACCTGCTGCTGCTGCTGCTGAGTCGCTTCAGTCGTGTCCGACTCTGTGCGACCCCATAGACGGCAGCCCACCAGGCTCCCCCGTCCCTGGGATTCTCCAGGCAAGAGCACTGGAGTGGGCTGCCGTTTCCTTCTCCACTGCATGAAAGTGAAAAGGGAAAGCGAAGTCGCTCAGTCCTGTCTGACTCTGTGCGACCCCGTGACGGCAGCCCCCAGGCGCCCCCGCCCGTGGGGCCTCCAGGCAGGAGCGCTGGAGGGGCGCCCTCGCCGTCCCCGCCAGGCCTGCCTGTGTTCCTGCAAGCAGCACTGTCTGCTCCCCGAGTGGGTGGGCGACGCTCCACTGGGTGCGAGCCACAGCTTTGTCTGTTGAGGGCGTCGCTCCCGCGTCTCGGCCATCATAGGCGGCGCTGCAGTGAACCCTGGGCGGGGCAGGCGCCTTTTCAAGTTAGGGATTTCTCCGGAACTCTGCCCAGGAGCGGGACTGCAAGATCGCATGGTCACTCCATGTTTCGTCTTTTAAGGAAGGTGTTCTCCACGGTGGTGGCACCAATCTGCGTTCTCACCAACAGTGTACTTTTCTCCAAACACACCCTCTCCAGCACTTATTATTTGTAGATTCTTTGATGATGGTCCAACCTATTTTTAATCCCTACACACGTACCCTATACATATGTATTTTTTAAATTGAACTATTTGCTGCCATCATCACCTGTGAGAACAAGGCAGGATAAACACATTTCAAGTAGCTCCAGAAGGACTTTTATTCAGGAGCAAAAGCTCAAATATGCATTTGCTTTCTCAGTGAAATTTTAAGAGGAAAGTGGATGCTTAATTGCAACAGCATGTGCACCCCCCGGTCAGCCTGCCAGGACTCGGCCTCCTTAGACGGCGTTCTCCCAACCACCCCACCCCAGGATGGGCCGTGGGCTCCTGGGCTCCGCGGTGGGAGCAGGCCCAGGCTGATGGGGCTGATGGAGCTGCCTGGGAGCAGCACTTCTCGACTCTGTTCTCCGGCTTCTCTGACCGCCCCCTGCACAGGCTGGGGGAGGCTGGCTTCGGCCTCTGAGCCCCGATTCCAGGTGAAGCGGGCTCTGGTCAGAGCACACCTTCTCTCGAGCCTCCGAGAGGTTGACTCCCAAGGTGGGAGAAGGCGGAGGAGGCCAGAACCTGGGCACCTGTGCAGCTGGTTGGTCTGACTCGGCATTTCCTACACTGGTTTTGTGGAATGCTGCCATTAGAACGTCACACATGGCTGGAGAGGGTATCCTGTTCACTAACGGCAACTTTCTTGGAGATAGAAAAGAAGCATTTTTAACTTTGTTTAATCCAGCTTCCATCATTATTTGAGCCAGCCTCACCCACCCCTGTCCCCACCCTCACCCCTGCCATGCACACACACAAATGTACACACACTCACACACACACACACACACGGCTTGAAATACATATTAATACCACTGAACATGGTTTGAGAACATCACAATCAATTCCAAAGACTGACTCTGTGCCAGCCACCACAGACCCATGAATTCTGTAAGTTCCAGGTCAAAGCAGTGACGATGCTAAAGGCGCGCACACTCTCTGTGCTGGTTCTGCGCTGCTCATCTTCTGGACCCTCGTCTGGAAGCCCCTTCCTTGCCTGCTGGCAGCCTTGACAGCAGAGGCAGCCCAGACCCTGCAGGTGGCTTCAGCTCAGAAACAAGGCCACTTGGCAACAACTATCTCCTTTCCTCCTCGACAACTTCTCGCAGCTTCAAATACGAAGAAGGTGGGTGAGCAAGTCGAGCCTCCCCACCCCTTCCCTTTCTTCCTTCCTTCCTGCCCTCCCTCCCTTTCTTCCATCCTTCTTTCTTTCCTTCTTCTGTTGATGGAAATCCAATTAACCATCAAGTTAGGAAGAAGAAAAAAGGGAACTTTATTGGAGCCGAGTTGAGGATTATAACCCAAGAAGGAGACGCTCAGAATGCTCAGAGAACCAAGGCACAGTCGTGTAGATTTGAGACAAGAATTGTACATCAAGATAACACACTGCTACTTTACATAAAGTTCACCAAGGATCCATAGTCCAAGTAAACACATACAGAGCAAAGAGCAAGTCTCCAAGACCCTCGGCAGAGCTGGGAAAGAACACTCTACTGTTATGAAGTTTCATTGCTAATGTCAGAAGAAAGAAAAAACTTGACCTATGTGGTTGCCCAGGCCTTCCCATGTTTGAGGAGCTCTGGTTAACATGTAATGAGATGCACACGGCCCAAACACACACACACAGGAAATTTTATGTTTAATTTTTTTCTTGTCCTGCCTTAAAACAATAAATCTTATTTTATCACTTTCTTTCCTTCTTCCCTTCTTTCCTTTCTTGTCCAGACTGGCTACCCTGAAAATATAGCACATGTCACATTTACTCCTGTTCCATCAACTGGAATCTCCCAAACACACAGAATTTCCAGCAAATAAATTTTTGTCATTTTACATGATTAATTATGCATGAATGATACAAATATGGTCAAAGAAACAGTCAGTCAAAGTGGCCTGAACTTGGGATTTTTTATGAGACCATAGGACTCTGGAATACTGATGTTTTCTCCCAGAGGCTGTGACTATTTTCACCTTTTTTCTAGGTCATACCAAAGCCTCAAGCTTCATCATCAGTTTTGGTTTTTCTCACAAATGATCCTTTTTTCTTTCTTTGAAAGTTTAGAAAAATGTTGAGTCCCCACTTTCTGTTTCTCTTGTAAAATGTGAGGTGCAATCTTCAGACAACCATTGCTATCACAGAATGAGTTTTTAAAAACTCCAATTTTCTTTCTCAACTTTTTCTTATAAATGAGCTGATATTTGAACAAACTGGGGGCCTCTGAAACACTGCTGGGCCCTGAGACTATGAGGTGGGCCCTAGGAGATGGTCACAGGGGCCCAGCCTGAGTTCCTGAAACTTCTCAGGGCAACAAGACCCTGGCTAGTCTCGTAACACCACTGTTCCCCGCTTTTTGCAGATGCTCAGACTCATTTAACTGTAGAAACTTGGCAATTTTCACTCTAAAGAGTGCTCGCTTTGTAGCCAACAGGGTCCACTGTGGCTCTGTGGGAGTGTGGCGGTGTCCCTGAAAGCACGTTTAACTCCCTCTCATAGAAGGAGGTGCGCCGGTGAGCTCCGAGGAGAAGAGCGTGGGGACAGGTGGGGCTGGGGCCGTAGGCAGCAGAGAGAGACACGTTTGTGCAGAGGCAAGCGTCGGCAAGACCAATAATGTCCGGGAGGGTGCAGACCACAGGCGACCTCAGGACCTGGGCTCCTAAGTGAAATCTCCACCAGCTCACCATCAGTCCACCCAACCTCTTTTCTAACAGTATATTTTATTTTTTTATTGAAGTATAGTTGCTTTACTTCCTCCCCTGAAGTTGGGGCTTCCCTCATAGCTCAGTTGGTAAAGAATCTGCCTGCCATGCAGGAGACCCCAGTTCAATTTCTGGGTTGGGAAGATCCCCTGGAGAAGGGATAGGCTACCTGCTCCAGGATTCTTTGGCTTCCCTGGTGACTCAGCTGGTAAAGAATCTGCTGGAAATACGGGAGGCCTGGGTTTGATCCCTGGGTTGGGAAGATCCCCTGGAGAAGGGAAAGGCTATACCACTCCAGTATTCTGGCCTGGAGAATTCCATGAACCATAGTCCATGGGGTCACAAAGAGTCAGATACAACCGAGCGACTTTCACTTCGCTTCATAATTGCTTTACGGTGCTGAGTTAGTTTCTGCTGCACAGCAAAGTGACTCAGTTACATGTGTGTGTGTGCGAGTCTCTCCCGTCGTGTCCAACTCTTTGCAAGTCCATGGAGCCCGCCAGGCTCCTCTGTCCATGGGGTTCTCCAGGCAAGAATACTGGAGTGGGCTGCCGTTTATGTATGCTTGTTAATCCCAGACTCCCTCTCCATCCCTTCCATTATTCCCTTCCTATAACGCTTTCTGCTCATCCATTTCTAGAAAGGGAAACCTTACCGATGGCTGAAGATGAGCCTCCAGGGGCCAGTCCAAAGCCCCTGGTGTTCCGGGTGGACGAGACCACCCCCGAGGTGGTGCAGAGTGTCCTCCTGGAGCGTGGCTGGAGCAAGTTTGACCAGCAAGAGCGGAACATGGAGGACTGGAACCTCTACTGGAGGACCTCCTCTTTCCGGATGGCTGAGCACATCAACGTCAAGCCCTGGCAGTGCCTGAACCACCACCCGGGCACCAGCAGGCTCACCAGGAAGGACCTCCTGGCCAAACGCCTGAGGCACATGGAGCGGCTGTACGGCACCCCGCTGTACCAGTTCCTCCCCTCGACGTTCATCATGCCCAGCGACTACAGCAAGTTTGTGGCCGAGTACTTCAAGGAGAAGCAGGCGCTGAACGCCAAGCTCAGCTACTGGATTTGCAAGCCCGCAGAGCTCTCCCGAGGACGAGGAATCATCATTTTCAGTGACATTAAAAACCTGACCTTTGCCGACACGTGCATCATACAGAAATACATCTGCAACCCTCTACTTGTCGGGAGATACAAGTGTGACCTCCGCGTCTACGTGTGCGTCACCGGCTTCAAGCCGTTGACCATCTACATTTATCAGGAAGGGCTGGTGCGCTTTGCCACAGAAAAGTTTGACCTCGGCAATCTGCAGAACAGCTATGCCCACTTGACCAACAGCAGCATCAACAGGTCGGGGGCCTCATATGAGAAGATCAAAGAGGTGGTGGGCAGCGGCTGCAAGTGGACCCTCAGCCGCTTCTTCTCGTACCTGCGGAGCTGGGACGTGGACGACCTGCTGCTCTGGCAGAAAATCAACCACGTGGTGATCCTCACCGTGCTGGCCATCGCGCCCTCCGCCCCTTCGCGGCCAACTGCTTTGAGCTCTTGGGATTCGACATCCTCATCGATGACAACTTGAAGCCGTGGCTGATGGAGGTCAACTACAGCCCGGGCCTGTCCCTTGACTGTTCGGTGGACGTGTCCGTGAAGAGGAGGCTCATCCACGACACCATCGAGCTGACTCACCTGCACAGCCTCAGAAATGAGAGGAAGGAGGGCTGTAGGGCTGCAGACGGCAGTCCCGGCGTCTCCCTTGCTCGGAAAGACAGAGGCTGGGGCAGCAACCTTCCTTACGAGTCCTTCTCACAACTCGGGAGCAGAAGAGCGTTCAGTGAGGATGGAACTTCTGGGAAGAAAGCGGTCACAGCAGGCCCTGAAAACCAGCACACCTGCCAGCCCCGAGAAGCGCTGAGCAGGCAGAAGGAGGCACGCCCGCCGACGAGGGAGCCTCCCAAAGCCCAGCCGAAGGCCATGGCCAGGCACGCGGCCCTCAAGACGCTCATCCCCCACCTGTCACTCACCCAGCCCTGCGGCCGGGAGAAGGGCCTCGCCCTGTGTGCGCAGCCAGACAGTAGCTGGGTGCCCGGTCCCCAGGCAGGCAACTTTGTTCTCATTTTTCCTTTCAATGAAGCTACTTTTGGAGCTTCTAGGAATGGACTCAATGTCAGGAGGATAATTCAAGAGCTCCAGAAACTAATGCATAAGCAATATTCTCAAGTGGCAGAAGAGAAAATAAGAAGAAAATAACACGGCGTCTTGAAAACCAAGAATTCCTCCGCTGGGGAAGGCAGGTGGTTCCGTCCCACCTCAGTTACTTCCCTGGGACTAGAACTGCCGATCTGTACATAAACATAAAAACTCACAGTAGAGCTCGGGTGTGGTTCCGTTCCATCACATCACCGGTCTCTCTGCTCAAATCTCTCAGAAGAACCACGCGACCCTTACCTGCACTTGGAAATGCCTTATTACAGTGATACTGTGCATTTTTAACATGAAAAGAGATTGTATTTTAAAAGGTTCTTGGGTGAAAACAGTACAAAAAGGCCAAGGGTGAGCTCTTTCTTTCTTGTGTGAAGTGAAGTTGCTCACTTGTGTCCGACTCTTTGCGACCCCATGTACTGTAGCCTACCAAGCTCCTCTGTCCGTGGGATTTTCCAGGCAATAGTCCTGGAGTGGACTGCCATTTCCTTCTCCAGGGTATCTTCCCGATAGACCATATTTTGTTCACAATTCATCTTGTTAATGATCAAACATTCATCTAGAGTGAGTTACTGAAAGCTTCCCCGAAAACATCAAATGACTCTGTTCTTTGTGGATCATAGGCCCTAAATCAGTCACTGTACCAAGTATCTTCCCACTGGGGACATCCATCAGCCATGCATGAAGTGTCCCCTCTCTGCGGGCTTTGTGACTGTTAGACTACCCTCCAGCCCTGCAAAGTCTGAAACTTGCAGATTAGGCAAGTTACCGTTCCTGCCAGACAGGAGAGACATAAAGCTCCAGTGTTTACTGTAAACGCCTTGCTGAGAAGCCAGACAGAAAGATCTTGTGCTGTTTGAGTCCATTTACACGAAATGCCCAGAGCTGGCAGATCCACAGAAACAGAAAGTAGGTTGGTGGTTTCCAGGAGTTGGCGGGGGTGGGGAATGACAGCTAAATGACAGGGCTTCCTTCTGGGACAGAAATTTCTGGAAAGAGAGTGATGACGGGTGCACAACATGTACAAATGTGTAGGACCAGACACGCGTGCTAAGTGCCCCTCATGGTAAACTTCACCTTGGGCTTGTTTTACCACAGTAAAAAAGTTAAAGCAGGGGAAAAAAATCAAGATTAAATTATTGAGAGTTGGGATGCATAGCGCGTGATGCAAGTATGAAGAGCCAAATGCAAGGAAATAAGGACTCGGGACTTGCCGGTCCAGCGGTGAGGACTCCACACCGCAGCGCAGGGGACACAGACTCGCCGTCTGGTCAGGGAGCTGGGATCCCGCAGGCCTCGCAGCTGTTTCGAGATGATGATGACTTCCTGTCCTGGGTGCACGTGGAGGGGCTTCTGAATCGACCAATTTTATTACTTGACTGGGCGGTTCAGAGGAAAAGGCTGAAGGAAGGCAAGAGTTTCAGCAGGGTTAGTCCCGACACTGCGATGCGTTCGTGTTCACTGCCTGATTTCAGGCGTCTGCACCTTTATTGCTCCCCACCTTGTTCCAGGAAAGGTTGGAAGGAGTCAAGGAAAGTGCATCAAGGTGGTTTTGATCAAACATTCATCTAGAGTGAGTTACTGAAAGCTTCCCCGAAAACAGTCAAATGACTCTGTTCTTTGTGGATCATAGGCCCTAAATCAGTCACTGTACCAAGTATCTTCCCACTGGGGACATCCATCAGCCATGCATGAAGTGTCCCCTCTCTGCGGGCTTTGTGACTGTTAGACTACCCTCCAGCCCTGCAAAGTCTGAAACTTGCAGATTAGGCAAGTTACCGTTCCTGCCAGACAGGAGAGACATAAAGCTCCAGTGTTTACTGTAAACGCCTTGCTGAGAAGCCAGACAGAAAGATCTTGTGCTGTTTGAGTCCATTTACACGAAATGCCCAGAGCTGGCAGATCCACAGAAACAGAAAGTAGGTTGGTGGTTTCCAGGAGTTGGCGGGGGTGGGGAATGACAGCTAAATGACAGGGCTTCCTTCTGGGACAGAAATTTCTGGAAAGAGAGTGATGACGGGTGCACAACATGTACAAATGTGTAGGACCAGACACGCGTGCTAAGTGCCCCTCATGGTAAACTTCACCTTGGGCTTGTTTTACCACAGTAAAAAAGTTAAAGCAGGGGAAAAAAATCAAGATTAAATTATTGAGAGTTGGGATGCATAGCGCGTGATGCAAGTATGAAGAGCCAAATGCAAGGAAATAAGGACTCGGGACTTGCCGGTCCAGCGGTGAGGACTCCACACCGCAGCGCAGGGGACACAGACTCGCCGTCTGGTCAGGGAGCTGGGATCCCGCAGGCCTCGCAGCTGTTTCGAGATGATGATGACTTCCTGTCCTGGGTGCACGTGGAGGGGCTTCTGAATCGACCAATTTTATTACTTGACTGGGCGGTTCAGAGGAAAAGGCTGAAGGAAGGCAAGAGTTTCAGCAGGGTTAGTCCCGACACTGGGATGCGTTCGTGTTCACTGCCTGATTTCAGGCGTCTGCACCTTTATTGCTCCCCACCTTGTTCCAGGAAAGGTTGGAAGGAGTCAAGGAAAGTGCATCAAGGTGGTTTTGAGCTTACCTGACAGCCAGGCTTCCCAGGTGGCGCTAGTGCTAAAGAACACCCCCCACCCCACCCCCACCAATGCAGGAGATATGAGAGACTCGGGTTCAATCCCTGAGTCAGGAAGATCCCCTGGAGAAGGGAATAGCTACCCACTCTAGTATTCTTGCCTAGAGAATCCCATGGACAGAGGAGCCTGGCAGGCTGCAGTCCGTAGGGTCACAGAGTCAGACACGACTGAAGTGACTTAGCATTCCTTAGCCAGGCTCCTTCCTGTATTACATCTGGCAAATACAGACAAGGGCCTCTTCCGCAAATGTCTAGGCCATCGGATGAGACCGAAGCACGCAACACCCATCACTCAAAATCCAGAGATGAGATCTCAGTCTCCCTCAGTGTCTGAAATGCTGGCTTCTTTATTACAAGCCAGGTTTTAATGACTCTTCAGACGTGAACACGAACCTTACACAGGTGAGCAGAGCATGTGTTATTAAGGAAAGATGCTCTTGTTTGTGCATTCGGAGTTTTTCGGGCTAGAATAGCCTTGGGCCATTAAAAAATCCCAAACCTGGGCTGTACAGTCTTATAGTAAAGGGTAGGCCAATTAAACTGAAATAATAAAGGACTAAGAATTTCAAAAGAGATAGGAAATGTTTTTGCTCATTTCCTAGAATTAGCATCAGGGTCACAGATGTGGGGTGGAGGGGGTGGGGAGGAAAGAACACAGCATCTTGCTGAAGTGGAACAGCAAAGCCCCAAGTTGGGAAACCGAGGAGTTCTCGAGAAATACGTGGGCCTCCACTCCCCAAGGAGAGAGGAGGCGTGTGTTTCCCTGTTCCTTCAAGACAGACATCTGCAAAGCCTGAGCAGAGCGTGCATGTCGGGCAGGGGAGCCTCTGAAAGGTGGGAAGGAGGCAGCCCACCAAGGACCCAGGAAACCTGAGGCGGGGCCTCATATCCCCAAAACAACACACCAAAGGAGCGGGCAACCCAGAGAGGCAAGTGGACGCACACTGAGGGTGCCCAGGCCTGCTCTCAACGCGGGGACCGGTGAGCGAGCAGCTGCAAAGACTGTCAGCCACAGAGCCCGGGAGACAGACTGGGGTCTTGGTTCTGAGAGCCCTCTGGGGCCTGGAAGAGTCTTACAGCTGAAAGGCAAGGTTCTTCTTTCATTTTCGAAACTGGACTGACTTGGGCTTGGAGGGAACCAGCAGAGAGGGAACAGGAAATCAGGATCTTCTAGAAGGAATGAGGAACGAAGGGGTGTGTTCCCGTGACCCCGAGGTCACTCTGGGCTGTGTGGGACGCCCACCTGCCAGACTCCCCCGAGCAGAGCCTCTGCGGGCACCTCCCGCCACCTCTGGACCACAGGTGGGGAGGCCGCGGGGGCCCGGGGGTCAGAGCCCCAGGCCCGGCGTGCGGACAGTTAGTTGACCACTGCTGCCCTCGCGGCCGCGCGGGGTCCTCTGCCCGTGCGTCTCCTCACGCCTTGCCCTCTTCCTGTTCCCAGACACCGTCCACTTGAGGGCTGGCTGCTGACACAGCGGCGTGGAGGCGGGGGAGGGTGCTGGGCTGGGCTTCTCAGCTCCCCGCAGGCAGGCCAGCCCGGGAGGTGTTAGCCGAGCCACCCCGCCCCGCGCCGCGCCCGGCCCCCCTGCTCCTGAGATGCGGAGAAGCTGATATCCCACCCGGACAGAAAGCAGTTGTGCTCACCACCAGCCCTCCACCCTTCCCTGGCATCCACCGGGGGACCGCAGCAGGACCGTGTGTTGCACCGTGTAAGGGATGCAGACTCACCTGGCCACGGGGAGGGACACCTGTGTTTCTCATTAGTGCAGGGAGAGGGCCTCATGCAGAGGCCGGGGCTCCCGTGTTCCCTGCAGGCTCCGCCCTCCCGGGACGTGGAGGCTGGACCCAGGCGTCCTTCCAGAACCAGGGTGGCTGCGCTGGCCTCTGAAGGAGAGCAGTGGTGACGGGGGTGAAGATGCGGCAGGTCCCAAGGGAGGGGACTGTCCCTGGTGGGGTAGGGGGTGCTCAGGGTGGGCTGCGGTGAGTGAGGAGGGAGGAGCCAGGAGGAGCAGCTGGTCCAGGGTCTCGGGAAGCCCAGAGCCTCACTCTGAACACGCACCTTTTCCTTGAGGGACACGTGGAGCCTCTGAGGGCTCCACATGGAAGAGGGGCTTTGGGGAAGCGTGCATTCCTGAGGCAGCCTCCTCCCGGGTTAGCCATGGAGGGGACAGGTCTGCTGCTGAGCCTCGTCCCCACACTCGCCACACTCCTGCAAGGTGCAGGCCACAGGTTCAGGCAGGAAGAGCTGGAGACTAGTGGGCTGCCTTTACCAGGACCACAGAGGACCGGCCTGGGCGGGGAAGCCTGGCTCCTCCTTCAAGCCCCGCTCTGGAGCCCGTGGCTGGCTCCTCCTATTTTCCCCACGTCCATCATCCCTGTGCTGTGTGGTTGATGAGCTCCAGCCAACTCAGCTGCTGCAGACTGCTGCAGGTATATGGATCTATGCATGCATGCACGCTGAGTCGCTTCAGTCATGTCCGACTCTGCAACTCTATGACCCACCGGACTCCTCTGTGCATGGAATTCTCCAGGCAAGAATACTGGAGTGGGTAGTCATTCCCTTCTCCAGGGGATCTTCCTGCCCCAGGAATGGAACCTGAGTCTCCTGCCTCAACAGGCAGACACTGAGCCACTAGGGAAGCCCAGATTTACAAGTACGTTCTAGATTTTGGGAATCAGAAGGAAATGGTTTTATAAGCTTGTTCTGCTATGCAGCATACCAGAAGACACAGCACACACAGGCCTTCTGGGTGGCCTGGCTTATTCTGACCCACGATCTCATGTGCATGGCTGTTGGGGAGCATTCTGCCCATTTGGCAGATTGTCTGGTGTTTGAACACAGTTTACCCACAAAACTGTATGTTACTTTCTTCCCCTGATCTCCACAAACAGCTAGAAGTCCTTTAACGTGGTAGAGCGGTGTTTTGTTTTGTTTGCCTTAATGAAAATTTCCAGGATAAGCCAACTCAAAATAGTCAAAGCAATGAGTGAGTCCATTTCTGGCTTTCCCTGGTGGTGGTCAGAAGGTAAAGAACCTGCCTGCAGTGCAGGAGACCTGGGTTCAATCCTTGGGTTGGGAAGATCCCCTGGGAAAAGCAACTCACTTCAGTACTCTTGCCTGGAGAATCCCATGGACAGAGGAGCCTGGTGGGCCAGTCTGTGGGGTCCCAAAGAGTAGGATAAGGCTGAACAGCTAACACTCACTTTTTCTATTCTCAGCTTTCTAGCAGTGGGTTGGTTTGGTCTGTTACATCTGACAAAAGACCTCACCTCGTGGTATCTGCCTCCTGGGTGGAAAAGGCCTCATCCAGTGTGATTGCAATAGAATGCTTTGATTTTCAAATCAAAGCCAAGACCACACATTACTCTTGAGTTACTTCAAAAAGCCTCACCCAACCACTGAGGCTACTGTGGTGTATGCACCATAGACTTTAGGACTGAAATGACCACAGACACTAACATGATACTTCACTTCTGTTGCATGAAGACATGCTGCTACCGCTAAGTCGCTTCAGTCATGTCCGACTCTGTGCAACCCCATAGACGGCAGCCCACCAGGCTCCACTGTCCCTGGGATTCTCCAGGCAAGAACACTGGAGTGGGTTGCCATTTCCTTCTCTAGCATGAAGACACGGGCACATACAAACATCTCATCATAAGATTTTTCAGGAAATTATTCCTTTCTTATATTTTGGGACTCTCTATTTTAGTATAAAAATCAGGTAAATGCCAGTTTGTGTCTTATTTTCTAGGCTGCCTACAAAACAATAAAAGGGGCAACTGCCACTGCTTGGGCTGTGAGATTTAAAGATGCAGTTTCAGGAGGTGGCTTACCACCCATGCAGCGGTGGGCATGAGGCCAGGTCACTCAGACCCTGGGTCGGGCTCCCTGTGGGCGCGCCTGTAGTGGCGTGAACTGGTGCCCTGAGGAAAGTGGTCAGGCTAAGCTGGTGTGATTCAGGAGGAGAGGACCAGGGGCCGGCTGCAGGCAGAGGCAGAGGCGCCCGGGGCCCAGGGAAGGCTGCCCGTCACGCGTAGAGCTGGTTCTTGTGGTGGGCAGAGAGGAAGGGGTCTGGTCGGGGCCCCGGCGTCATTGTCTGGGAGCTCCCTGTTCCCTAGCTGGTCTAGTGTTGATGCAGCCACCTTTCCGAACCAGGAGCCTGGGGCCAGGCTGTCTCTTCCTTCATAGTTTCTGGATGACTCGGGTAGTCCTCGTTTTACATGAGTTCCCATCATTTAGGGCCACAGATATTAGTTGTTTCTCTTTTAGTAAATAATGTAGTTGAAAGGCTACACACAAGTTGGAAGGTCACAAGTAATGTTGGAAGTTCACAGGTAAGGTTGGAAGGTCAAGGTGATATTGGAAGGTCACAGGTAAGGCTAGTTTTGAAGGAGAAGCTACTTCCTGTCCAGAATGATGTTTCCAGCCTCATCCCTAACCTTGACCCTCCCAGAGGCGTCCCTGGTCTCCTGGTGGCCGTCACGGTACACAGTCTTGGTGGAGCCGTCGGGGTACTCCCTCCTCTTGAACTGGGCCGTGTGGATCTCCCGCTGACCGTTGCTGAGCACGATGGTCTTGTCACCATTCTGGTGGAGAGAACAGCCTTGTCATGGTTTCCCGTGGGGAACCCGTGGGGCCAAGGGGTGTGACCACCCAAGTCTGCACACCTCACCCCCAGATCTTGGTAGACAGGGGCACAGATGCCACCAGGGCGGGAGCGGCGCAGGCACCTGCAGAGTCAGGGTATAGACTGGAGCTGAGCGGGGCTGAGGGCGGCCTGGGGAGACCTCAGGAGAGGCCAAGGTCACGGGCCTGTTCAGGCAGAGTTGCTTGTGGGGCACCGGAAGGCAGCTCTGA
The DNA here is from genome assembly GCA_006408675.1 of Madoqua kirkii. Classification (NCBI taxonomy): domain Eukaryota; kingdom Metazoa; phylum Chordata; class Mammalia; order Artiodactyla; family Bovidae; genus Madoqua; species Madoqua kirkii. The sequence continues at coordinate 55 of SJYC01032437.1, read as the reverse complement.
GGGAGGAAGGAGAGGCCGCAGGGCTCCACCCGGGGGCGGGGCCTGAGGGAGAATC
>SJYC01032432.1:0-17873 GCA_006408675.1 Madoqua kirkii | reverse complement strand
CAAGAGTATGGAGTGGGTTGCCGTTTCCTTCTCCAGGGAATCTTCCTGACCCAGGGGTTGAATCCAGGTCTTCCTCATTATAGACAGACGCTTTACCGTCTGAGCCACCAGGGAAGTCCTCAATAAAGGATATCTATCCAAAAATTCTGTTTACAGTAGCCAGGACATGGAAACAACCTAGATGTCCATCAGCAGATGAATGGATAAGAAAGCTGTGGTACATATACACAGTGGAGTATTACTCAGCCATTAAAAAGAATACATTTGAATCAGTTCTAATGAGATGGATGAAACTGGAGCTGATTATACAGAGTGAAGTAAGCCAGAAAGAAAAACACCAATAGAGTATACTAACACATATATATGGAATTTAGAAAGATGGTAATGATAACTCTGTATGCGAGACAGCAAAAGAGACACAGATGTATAGAATGGACTTTTGGACTCTGAGGGAGAGGGAGAGGGTGGGATGATTTGGGAGAATGGCATTGAAACATGTATACTATCATGTAAGAAACAAATCGCCAGTCTATGTTCAATATGGGATACAGGATGCTTGGGGCTGGTGTACTAAGATGATCCAGAGAGATGATATGGGGAGGGAGATAGGAGGAGGGTTCAGGATTGGGAACTCATGTACACCCATGGCAGATTCATGTCAATGTATGGCAAAACCAATACAGTATTGTAAAGTAAAATAAAGTAAAAATAAAAATAAAAAAAGAAAATAAACATCTCTTTACTCTTCTTTACTCCTTAGACCAGAATAAGTTTAAAAAAATATTTTTCTTTGTTTTATAAAGTAACCCTGATGGGTCTTTGGTAATGCCAAATAAACCTGATGATAAATTTTTAGAAGAAACAAAGCAGATCAAACATAGGATTACAATTGTATGCATGTAATTTGAAGAATTTTGGATGAGAGGATCTAACACTGAACAAAAAAAGAATAAGAATAAAGAGGAGAGAGACCAGGGACAATGTGAGATGGTAAAGTAGATTTAAAATATTGGGGTGGTGGAAAGGACATTTATCAACAAAGAAGTCATATTTATCTAATAATTCTATCACCAAAAATACTGAAATGACAATTTTATATTGTGTTCCATGGGAGCTGTGTTTCACAGGACATCTTTTCTAATCATGAACAAGAGAGCCATGGTTGAAACTGGCTGTAAAAGTAGTGACAGAAAATTACTAAAAATGTGTTTACATTATTTGAGATCTCAGAAAATGTGTCTATGATAGGAACAGGTTAATTTTTTTTCTTAATTTCCAGTTCTGTTTAAAGAAACTGTGTAGTTTTCAAATTCAGTAGTTGCTAGGGAAACTGGAAAGGGGGCTATTAAACTGTAAATGGAAAGCTATATGATTGCAAAATACAAGTGGAGATGTAAGCAGCTAGACATAACTTTTTAGAATCAATAAAATATGTAATAGCCTAAAGAAATGATGGAAGCTCCTATACAATCAAGATACACTAGCTTATAATGTTATGCAAATTTCATACACACAATAATTTATTTTGACTTCTGACTGAGAAGTTTCTCCATCTCCTCCATCACTTTTCCATGCTTCTTTGATGTTACTGTCAACATCACTCGCACAGCAGCCTTCACATGTTCCTTGATCCTGTCCTTGCTCTTTAGAATCATGCTGATAGTTGAATGATTCATGTTATAAGAATGAGCTCCACTCTCAATTATCTTCACTTTTGTTTCCATTGTTATTGTTTGACATTTAGCAGTACCAGCTACATCAACACAGCTTTTATGTTTGCTTCCAGACATCCTGGGCTGGAAATAAAGATATTGTGCTACTGTATATCATAATGTACCATAAAGGACACAAAAGCACAACTATTTGTACAGGACACACACTCGGATGATGTACACCAGACACATGAACAAACTTACATGACTGACATGTGAATGCATGTTTGTATCTCTGAAAGTTGGCAACATGATGGTTAATGTATGTAGAGGACTACCGTATATATACATACACATCATATCTTTACTCATTCATCCTTCAATGGGCACTTGGGTTATTTCCTTATCTTGCTTATTGTAAGTAATGCCATCATGAATGTAGAGGCACATACATCTTTTTGCATTAGTGTTTTTGTATTCTTCAGATAAAAACCTAGTAATAGAGTAGCTGCATCATCTGGTGGTTCTATTCTTAATTTTTTGAGGAACACCTATACTGTTTTCCATAGTGGCTGTGCCAATTTACATTCCTACCAACAGTGTAAAGGGTTTACCCTTTTCTCCACATCCTTTATAATACTGGATATTTATTGTCTTTCTGATAATAGCCATCTAACAGGTGTGAAGTAACATCTCTTTGTGCTTTTGACTATGTCAGCAGTGCTGAACATTTTTTCATGAGCTTGCTGGCAATCTGCCTTTTCTGGAATAGCATCTATTCTGGTTGTCTGCCCATTCTTTTTGATTAGGTTGTTTGTGGAGTTCTTTATGTGTTTTGGGTATTAATGTCTTATAAGATATGGTTTGCAGATATCTCCTTCTATTGATTACATTGTTTTTTCATAATATTGATGGTTTCCTTTGCTGTGTAAGAGCTTTTTAGTTTTCTGTATATTAAAATCGATATTCTGATGGAGATTCTATGGCATCTTTACCATAAACTATCAGTATTTTTTGTGGGCATCCATCTTCTTATTGGCCTCTTGGGAAGGGTGATTAACTCAGAAGAAAAGCCAGCATCTTCTTGGATTAACAGTACTACTGGAGGAAAGATCATTGAATTAGAGCCATGCTACAAACCAGGCACAGATGTGAAATTAGTAAAGTTAGTTATCCTCTCTTGTCTTCAATTACAACATCTGGATAATAATGAATACAGGACAAACAACTGCCAAAGTTCCTTCTAGCTATAATAATCTATGATTGACAGATGAACATCAACCTAAAAGGTAAGAAGGATAGTATCCTTAATAAGAAGGAAATTGTGGGTAGTAAGATAAACTGTCAGAATTTAGAGGCAAAGTTCAATTTATGTAGCACAGTAGTCAAAATATATCTGTAAGTAAAAATTTAAAAATGAGTTATTTAGGAAAAGCTTATTGGTCAGTTAAGCTATCTGCCAAATATAATACTTTTCATTTTGTGTCATAAATTGAAACACCAAGTTTACTATATTTAGCCATTTAAAAAGATTTTTTAAATGAACAAGGTAATTTATAAACATTTCTAAAATACTGTCATAAGTTCTATCTTTTTGGGTGATAGAAAACTCTTAACTACCTCCTTCTGTACAAAATCAAAAACACAAGGGAAATTTTCAAAGTCTTCAAACCACATACCTGTGGTGTTCCCTAGTCTACAGAATAGCTATTAGACAAAATTAAAAATTCACCAGATCCAGAGATCTTTATTCCACTTTTCCCTGTAGTAAGTTCTATGCTCGAGTGATGTTGAAGTACTTACTGCTTCCCAAATAAACAATGCCTTTTTTTTATTTTTTAAATTCCTTCATGGTTTTGCACATACAATTACTCTGGCCTACAATTTCTTTCTTTGTATTTCTACCCAAACTGTACATATTGTTCAAAGTTTAGTTGTTATCACATACCAAATAAAGTCTTCTTTGATGCTATTAAAAATCACTCACTAATCAACTGCAATCATTAAACCAATTCATCTCACAATTATTTCTGACCATTTAATATGTGCCAGGTAACTTCTATGTGTTCCTTCAGACGTGCTATGTGCTTTTTTCACCATATTTTATTTTCCTGTCTATAGACACATTCAGTTCAGTTCAGTCACTCAGTTATGTCCAACTCTTTGCAACCCCATGACTATAGCACACCAGGTCTCCCTGTCCATCACCAACTCCCAGAGCCTGCTCAAACTCATGTCCATAGAGTCAGTGATAAAATCCAACCATCTCATCCTCTGTCATCCCCTTCTCTTCCCAACTTCAATCTTTCCCAGCATCAGGGTCTTTTCCATGAGTCAGTTCTTCGCATCAGGTGGCCAAAGTACTTGAGTTTCAGCTTCAGCATCAGTCCTTCCAATGAATATTCAGGACGAATTTCCTTTAGCATTGATTGGTTGAATCTCCTTGCAGTCCAAGGGACTCTCAAGAGTCTTCTCCAATACCACAGTTCAAAGGCATCAATTCTTCAGTGCTCAGCTTTCTTTATTTATAGTCCAACTCTCACATCCATACATGACTACTGGAAAAATCATAATTTGACTAGATGGACCTTTGTTGGCAAAGTAATGTCTCTGTTTTTTAATGTGCTGTCTAGGTTGGTCATAGCTTTTCTTTCAAGGAGCAAGTGTCTTAATTTCATGGCTGCAGTCACCATCTTCAGTGATTTTGGAACCCAAGAAAATAAAGTCTCTATTTTCATTGTTTCCCCATTTATTTGCATGAAGTGATGGGACTGGATGCCATGATCATAGTTTTTTGAATGTGGAGTTTTAAGCCAGCTTTTTCACTCTCCTCTTTCACTTTTATCAAGAGACTCTTTAGTTTTCTCTTCACTTTCTGCCATAAAGGTGGTATCATCTGCATATCTGAGGCTATTGATATTTCTCCCAGCAGTCTTGATTCCAGCTTGTGTTTCATCCAGCACCCAAATACCCATTAGTTCACTCATAATATATGATTCATATTATTTGCACACTCTACTGTACTTACCACTTTATGTGACTGTTTTCCCCATCAAACTCTAAATTTGTTGAGTTTAGATTCTGTCTTACATATTTTTACTGAATAAGCAAATAAACAATAAATGTATATGTGAAATAATTTTTTTAAACCACATCCTGTGGCATGCAGAATTTCCCCAACCAGAGATCAAATGTGAAGCCTCTGCAATGTAAGCTCAGAGTCTTAACCATTGGACCACCAGGAAAGTCCATATGAAATAATTTTAAATATTATTATTCTGTAACAGCCACAATGATCAGCAATATTTGCTGATCCTATTTGCTGAACCTTATCCTATGAGATTTCTAACTTCAGATGAAGCATGAAACTTTCTCTTTTAAAATATTTTTAAAAATCAATGGGAGATAAGGTGTAATAAGTCATTTTCAAAACACACATGTGTGTTTGTTAGTCACTCAGTTGTGTCTGACTCTTTGTGACCCTATGAATTGTAGCCCACCAGGCTCCTGTGGCTATGATTGATATAAGTCATTTTCAAAACATATATATGGGGTTAAATGTCTATGACATGTAAACAGACTTTTAAGATATAATGAAAAGACAGGATACCTAAGATGGAATAGAGTAAAATTATAAAGTAAAAATGAAGAAGAAAGATAAAGGGAAAGGTCATTTTAGGTAACAGAGGTAATGATACAGATGTAGGGAATAATCTGATATACTCTGAAAACGTGAAGTTGGAGTATGTGACAGCAAAAGCAAACATAGCAAACAATGGGTTAGAGAGAGTGGCAAGGGCTGGACTGTGCAGACCCCTAAATGCCATGATAGATACTTTGAACTTTGGCAATGGGAGAGCCTCTGGAAATTGAGCAGCGGAATTAAATTTTAGAAAGATCACTCTGGCAGCAATAAAGAAGATGAATTGCAAGGGTGGTGGATGGAATGCAGGAAGACCAAATTCGAAACAACAACAATGGCCAGAGGTGATGAAGGTCTGAAAGCAGCAGGAGGGTAAAAGCAGACGAGTGAACATATAGGAATGAATTAGACATTAAGGGTTAAGGTTTTTTTTTTAAGTTTCTACAGTGACTCTCATTTTTCAAGACTGAAACTTCCAAAGGCAGGTGGAGCTTTCGATGTTAATAACTTTGCTTTACTCTAGCTGAATTTGAGGTCCCTGAGAAAAATGAATTTAAAAATTGCATGTGGGTGAAGATCTAAAACAGAATTGTGGGTTGACAACACAGATGTGGGAAAACATAATAAGATGCTTCATAAGAGCAACTTTGTCTTTTTTTCTCTGTATTCTTAATTTAAAATCTAAAGCCTAGAACTTTCAACAGATGTTAAGCTGCTTTCATTAATGTTGAGCTAATACCATCACCAACCTCCAAGTTCTCTTGATTAGCTAGGTAATAGATGCAAATCTCCTGTTAACAAAGTAGGAGCTCAAGAAATGGCTATAATCATAAATACTTGGACAGCTGAGTTTTTCCCTATTATCTCAACTTATGAAATATCAATATAATAAATGGCCATCATCACAATATACACTGAAGTATATAGGGGAATAATACTAATAAATAAAGAAGAGCTAAATTATTTTAAATTTAAATTTAAATCTGGACAAGGAAATGGCAACCCACTTCAGTGTTCTTGCCTGGAAAATCCCATGGATAGAGGAGCCTGATAGGTTACAGTCCATGGGGTCACAAAAGAGTTGGACATGAATTAGTGAGTAAACAACAAATTATTTTCAGGCCTTATATCAATTTCAAGCCTTATATCAATTCTTATATGTAATTTCCCTGGTGGCTCAGACAGTAAAGCATCTGCCTACAATGCGTGAGACCCAGGTTCAATACCTGGGTTGTGAAAATCTCCTGGAGAAGGAAATGGCAACCCACTCCAGTATTCTTGCCTGAAAAATCCCATGGACGGAAGAGCCTGATGGGCTATATAGTCCATGGCGTCGCAAAGAGTCGGACACGATCGAGTGACTTCACTTTCTTTTCTTTATATCAATCATTTAAACGCTTACAATTTAGAGGACTTCACTGGTGGCCCAGTGGCTAAGAATCTACCTGCTAATGCAGGAGACACAGGCTTGATCCCTGGTTGAGGAAGATTCCACATACTAGGGGCCAACTAAGCCCAAGTGCCGCAGTTAGCGAGCCTGCATGCCTTACTGCCTGTCCTCTGCAGCAAGAGAAGCCACCACAGTGAGAAGTCCATGCAGCGCAACAACAGAAAGCCTGTGTGCAGCAGTGAAGATCCAGCACAGCCAAAGATAAAACAGTAATAAGAAAAAGTAAACAAGCTTTAAAAAGCTGGCAATTTTGTGGGATGGTCAGAAATGGAATTGACACCAATTCACGTTTAGTTGATGGATAGAAATTTGTATTCCTTTAATTAATCTGTGTTTACTTTGTGATCTTGTAAACTCATTTGTTTTCCTCTGGGCTTTTCTGTCAGTTATTTCCTATTAAATTCCTTGTAACAACCCATTTTAGCTTGGCTCAAAGGATAGTAAAGTGGATTGAAAGTGAAAGTGAGGTTGCTTAGTCGTGTCCGACTCTTTGCGACACCATGGACTGTATCCTATCAGGCTCCTCCATCCATTGGATTTTCCAGGTAAGAGTGCTGGAGTGGATTGCCATTTCCTTCTCCAGGGTAAAGTGGATTAGAAGGCATCAATCAGGATACTACCTGATCTTTCACAAACCAGGCAGAAGGGCATCTGTGGAAATCAAAGGAAGCTGGGAGAGTAAGTTGGGCAGAATGGAGAATCCTAGGAGCAAGCTGACATTTAAGGCTGCTTCATCTCAGCACTCAACTTCATTACCAAAAACCTGATTATTTTCTTATTCTTGTGGAGGCATTAGAGGGTTGAGTCCTGCGACCAAACCAATAGCACTATTTACTTGCTGCTAAGTCGCTTCAGTCGTGTCCAACCCTGTGCGACCCCAGAGATGGCAGCCCACCAGGCTCTTCCATCCCTGGGATTCTACAGGCAGGAACACTGGAGTGGGTTGCCATTTCCTTCTCCAGTGCAGGAAAGTGAAAAGTGAAAGAAGTCGCTCAGTCGTGTCCAGGTCTTTGCAACCCCATGGACTGTAGCCTACCAGGCTCCTCCATCCATGGGATTTTCCAGGCAAGAGTACTGGAGTGGGGTGCCATTGCCTTCTCCACAGTGTTTACTTAGTGGGAGCCTAATAAATCGCACAGATATTTATGTACTAGAAATAGTCTATCTCATGCTTAGGTATGTCTGCATGTATGAATCTTACCTGGGCACAGTCAGTCATGGGATATTGAGACAATTGTTTCATTATTCTAATTTGAGCTAGTTATGGGCCAGAATTACCATGATTGGTACCATGTCTCAAAGAATAAAAAAAATGAAGAAATGTGGAGGTCAGGGAAACTATTCTTTTTATGACTTGCCATTAACATACTGTATTCAAAAAAAAGCAAAACATGCCTACGTCAGAGCTTCTATAATTTCTGGTATTGAGCAGATGAGAGTGACATTGAATGGGGAATTTTTAGATACCAGACTGATAAAGCTCCAACTCACATCTCTGTTGTAAGAAGGAAATTTGAAAGTCAAGAGTTTCTATCAACAATTCAATCACTACTTAGCCGGTAACTAATATTTAGCCTGTCCTACCTGATATATTCTGATACTTTAGAAAAGGTAAGAAACTTCTAAGACATGGTTTTGATCATAAACTACTGCCATCTAATAGTATTTTCTTGAAAAACAGTTTTTTAGTGGGCTCATAGGGAATCATACCACCTTGCATGAAAACTAAAACAATTTCTCATAAACTTAAGAATATATGTGCTCAGTCACACCTGACTCTTTGCGACCCCATGGACATCAGCCCACCAGGCTCTTCTGTCCATGGAATTTTCCAGGCAAGAATACTGGAGTTGGGTGCCACTTCCTACTTCAGGGGATTGTCTTGACCCATGGATTGAACCCCAGTCTCTTGCATCTCCTGCTTTAGCAGCCAGATTCTTTACCACTAGCACCACCTGGGAAACCTCTAAGAATATATGGATGAATTTTTTAAAATCCTTAAAAACTTCAAAGTGTCAATCATGGTATGGAGATAAAAATTAGCATATATTTCTGAGTAAGGCCTAGAATCTTATTTTATTATATAGTCATTGTCTAATATTTCAGGACCAGAGTTTAGACAAAACTATGAGGAGTGTCAACCATGTTCACTCGCTTTAGAATAGAGATGCATTCAGGCAGTGAGGCCAAAAAGAAGGAATTGAATTCATCAGGAACAGGTGGAGAAAGGACAGAGAAGGAAGAATAACTAACCTTGGAATTTTCACTGTGTCTGGAGCATGTCCATTTTTATGTGTTCATATCTGTACTAGCCTCCTTTAGGGAACAAGCATCTCCCTTAGATTGATGTAACAACCTCCCAAACGGCTTTTCTGCCTCTCATATTACTCAGTCTTTCTCTTTTCTATATTCAGTCTACTCTTTGCACTGAAATTAAAACCACCTTTCTAATAAAGCTATTTTATCCCTTTCTGTAAAACTTCTGTTGATATTTTTTTTCTCATTTTAAGTCAAAAATTGTTTACCATGGCTTAAAATTCCTGAGCAGATCGGGAATAGTGTGGTGAGTCTGGGGCATCAGGTTGGGGCCAGATCAACGACTTTTAGATGAACGATATTTTGAGAGGAATATTCTGCTAGAACTTTAGATGAATCAATGTGAAGACCCTCTGAGCTGAAATTAGCAGGGAAAAATGGATTTCAATGAGATGTTAAGAACCTGAAGCAAAGGGAAGCAGTGGGAATGGATGTGAGAAGCATCAGGGAGGTAAACTCAGTCAGACTTGAAAACAAAACATACGGATATTCTGGGAGATTCAAGCCTGAACACTGAAGAGGATGATGGTGGTATGAAGAGAGAGTATTAAGGCGAGGAGTCACATCCTGTCACTGTAGGGTCATTGTGCCTTGTTTATTTACACAAATAAATGGGCCAAAAATTACATTCTTATCCTCATGGACCTGCTGTCTGCAGGGGCTACATGAAGAGTCCACATTCTTTCTCCATAAGTCCCGAGCCCCGTTGGTAAGACAGCTAGGACCACTGTGGATGTAAAGCCCCAGAGAACTCAGACAGGGCCTGATTACCACCTGAATGTGCATGACCTGAGAAATCACTTTGGTTATGTGGTTCTGGTGATGAAAACAATGACCAAAGGCCAAACTGCCATGAGTAGAATTTATAAAAGTTTCAGATCAGAATAAGCAAGAGCATTTTAATACTCAGAGCTGGAGCATGTAGAAAGAGGGTAGAGTCCCGTCACCCCGTTAGAGGAATACGAGAAGGAAAAGAACAGGGAACCCCAACTGCAGAATATCACAAGAGAGGTAGCAGCAGGTTGGAGCTGAAGGGGCCTTTACTTCACAAGAGAAAGCAGCATCCCAGAGGCGAAGTGACTTGGCCAGGGTTATACGGCTGCTGACTATAGCAAATCCAATGAGATGCACACCCCCATGCACTCCATTTGACATTAACAGTGGGTGCTCAAGTTCAAGTAGCAGTGTTGTGATTCCCACAGAGAACACAGAGGGGAGGCTCGAGTGGGACAATGCAGCTGGAAAAGAAGGGGAAGGAACTTGATCATGAACATAGATAGTCTATTAAGATGGAATATGTCATGTGTGTGCTTAGTCACTCAGCCATGTTGACTCTTTGCAACCTCATGGACTGTAGCCCACACCGCTACTCTGCCCATGGAGTTTCCCAGGCAAGAATACTGGAGCGGGTTGCCATTTTCTACTCCAAGGATCTTCCTAACCCAGGGATTAAACCCATGTCTCTTGCATCTCCTGAATTGGCAGGTGAGGTCTTTACTGCTGTACCACCTGGGACTCCTTGGAATATATAATAGAGAAAAGTAAATGTTTTTCATGATATTACTATCAAGAAATCTGGGAAGTCATTAGAAATAACTAATTACTGGTAATAACAATGATAATAATGATAGTATCTATAGTGTTATACACTTTGTGCAAGGCACGCTGATATGTTCTTAGCCTGGATATTATTCTATCTTTACAGCAATCTTATCAGTTACATACTATTGTTATTCCTTCTTTTACAAATTAGTAAACAAAGGCTTCTTTAGAATATGAAAATGAAAAGAATGAAAGTAAGCCACTCAGTCATGTCAGCCTCTTTGTGACCCCATGGACTGCAGCCCACCAGGCTAACTCCGTCCATGGGTTTTCCAAGCAAGATTTGTCTAATATTTCAGGACCAGAGTTTAGACAAAACTATGAGGAGTGTCAACCATGTTCACTCGCTTTAGAATAGAGATGCATTCAGGCAGTGAGGCCAAAAAGAAGGAATTGAATTCATCAGGAACAGGTGGAGAAAGGACAGAGAAGGAAGAATAACTAACCTTGGAATTTTCACTGTGTCTGGAGCATGTCCATTTTTATGTGTTCATATCTGTACTAGCCTCCTTTAGGGAACAAGCATCTCCCTTAGATTGATGTAACAACCTCCCAAACGGCTTTTCTGCCTCTCATATTACTCAGTCTTTCTCTTTTCTATATTCACTCTACTCTTTGCACTGAAATTAAAACCACCTTTCTAATAAAGCTATTTTATCCCTTTCTGTAAAACTTCTGTTGATATTTTTTTTCTCATTTTAAGTCAAAAATTGTTTACCATGGCTTAAAATTCCTGAGCAGATCGGGAATAGTGTGGTGAGTCTGGGGCATCAGGTTGGGGCCAGATCAACGACTTTTAGATGAACGATATTTTGAGAGGAATATTCTGCTAGAACTTTAGATGAATCAATGTGAAGACCCTCTGAGCTGAAATTAGCAGGGAAAAATGGATTTCAATGAGATGTTAAGAACCTGAAGCAAAGGGAAGCAGTGGGAATGGATGTGAGAAGCATCAGGGAGGTAAACTCAGTCAGACTTGAAAACAAAACATACGGATATTCTGGGAGATTCAAGCCTGAACACTGAAGAGGATGATGGTGGTATGAAGAGAGAGTATTAAGGCGAGGAGTCACATCCTGTCACTGTAGGGTCATTGTGCCTTGTTTATTTACACAAATAAATGGGCCAAAAATTACATTCTTATCCTCATGGACCTGCTGTCTGCAGGGGCTACATGAAGAGTCCACATTCTTTCTCCATAAGTCCCGAGCCCCGTTGGTAAGACAGCTAGGACCACTGTGGATGTAAAGCCCCAGAGAACTCAGACAGGGCCTGATTACCACCTGCAATGTGCATGACCTGAGAAATCACTTTGGTTATGTGGTTCTGGTGATGAAAACAATGACCAAAGGCCAAACTGCCATGAGTAGAATTTATAAAAGTTTCAGATCAGAATAAGCAAGAGCATTTTAATACTCAGAGCTGGAGCATGTAGAAAGAGGGTAGAGTCCCGTCACCCCGTTAGAGGAATACGAGAAGGAAAAGAACAGGGAACCCCAACTGCAGAATATCACAAGAGAGGTAGCAGCAGGTTGGAGCTGAAGGGGCCTTTACTTCACAAGAGAAAGCAGCATCCCAGAGGCGAAGTGACTTGGCCAGGGTTATACGGCTGCTGACTATAGCAAATCCAATGAGATGCACACCCCCATGCACTCCATTTGACATTAACAGTGGGTGCTCAAGTTCAAGTAGCAGTGTTGTGATTCCCACAGAGAACACAGAGGGGAGGCTCGAGTGGGACAATGCAGCTGGAAAAGAAGGGGAAGGAACTTGATCATGAACATAGATAGTCTATTAAGATGGAATATGTCATGTGTGTGCTTAGTCACTCAGCCATGTTGACTCTTTGCAACCTCATGGACTGTAGCCCACACCGCTACTCTGCCCATGGAGTTTCCCAGGCAAGAATACTGGAGCGGGTTGCCATTTTCTACTCCAAGGATCTTCCTAACCCAGGGATTAAACCCATGTCTCTTGCATCTCCTGAATTGGCAGGTGAGGTCTTTACTGCTGTACCACCTGGGACTCCTTGGAATATATAATAGAGAAAAGTAAATGTTTTTCATGATATTACTATCAAGAAATCTGGGAAGTCATTAGAAATAACTAATTACTGGTAATAACAATGATAATAATGATAGTATCTATAGTGTTATACACTTTGTGCAAGGCACGCTGATATGTTCTTAGCCTGGATATTATTCTATCTTTACAGCAATCTTATCAGTTACATACTATTGTTATTCCTTCTTTTACAAATTAGTAAACAAAGGCTTCTTTAGAATATGAAAATGAAAAGAATGAAAGTAAAGCCACTCAGTCATGTCAGCCTCTTTGTGACCCCATGGACTGCAGCCCACCAGGCTAACTCCGTCCATGGGTTTTCCAAGCAAGAATACTGGAGTGGATTACCATTTCCTTCTTCAGGAGATCTTCTGGACCCAGGGATTGAACCCGGGTCTCCCACATTATAGGCAGACGCTTTACCATCTGAGCCACCAGGGAAGTCCAAAAGAGAGATTATGTGACTTGCTCAAAATAATTTTTCTAGTAAGTGCATGAACTGAGACTCGGAACTCATTGCATGTTTTAGCCACTTTGCGATACTGCCAGTGTGATTACTGTGGTGGGTCTCTTAGCCTGAGAATAAAATATTTCCTACTCTCACATGTCCCTACTGCAGAGAAGGGCCCTAGAGAGCCATTTCAAAAGCTTTCTTGGTAAAAAACAAAAACAATTAGCTAGTCTTCAGAATTGTTACTTATTTAAATGAAATGTATTAGTAATTTGAAATGGACTACAATGAATTACTCAGAGAAAATGGGTTCAACTAATTGGTCCAGAAAATCATCTCAAGGATATAATTAAATTGCCTAGTGTACTATTACTGCTAACATAAACACTGTTACTGATCTTCAGGACTGCTTGCATTTCCAGCATAATTAAAAATAAGTGGTGGGAAAGACAAGATCCATGAGCAAAATGTGGTTCAAGGAATCAGTCCTGTGGTTAGCTAATGAAAGCAAAGCAAGGTCATTATTTGAATTCTTTCCAGCAGTTGGGTTTCCTGCTATATATTTTAGTTCTTAGGATTCATCCATTTAAAATAATCATCAGAGTCTAAGAATTTTTTTTTTATGAGGGTTACCATTTTTTTGAAGACCAAACTTCTGAGTCAAAGGATGTTGTTGGAATCAAAGTTGTTTAATAAACATATTTCAATAAAGAAATTTGATTTTTTAAAGAAATATTTTCTTCCAAATTTTATGGAATACACAATTTAAAATATGTATATGACACTTGCCATATTCATTAGTGAATTTAAGCTGCTTCATGCTAATGATAAAGAATTGGATCAGAAAATCATATATGGCTTCTATTCAACATTGTCACTTCTACAGAAATGCATGGTTATGAAAAAAAAATCAGGTAACTAATAGTAAGGAATGCAATTATTTTTAAAGCACCCAGATGTTTTCATGACTGATTTCCATTGTGCATAAGAGCTCACTAAAGAGAGATCAATTGTGTCAGCCATGGGTCCTCCATTATACATGCCTGATTCTCTGTGTCTCGTGCACATGCTGTCATGTCTGACGCTGCACAACCTCATGGACTGTATCTCATCAGGCTTCTCTGTCTACGGGATTCTCCAGGCAAGACTACTAGAGTGAGTTGCCATTTCCTACTCCAGGGGCTCTTCCTGACACAGGGATTGAATCCGAGTCTCCTGTGTCTCTTTCATTGGCTGGCAGATTCTTTGCCACTAGTGCCACCTGGGAAGCATCTGCCTGATTCATAGCTTCATAGCCTAAAAAAATTGAACTTGGTAGATAGAAAACAATATCCTTCAGCTTTTAGTTACAGTCATACAAGTTTCTCCTTTATCATACATTATCTCCTGTGTGGGCCCATGAAACATGGAAACGATGCAGAATATAACAGGTGCCTGCATCCCTTTTCCTGATGACTTAGGTAGAAAGAGAGTATGCCCATACATTCGGGAAAGGGGCATAATTTTATGACACTCTTAGAATCTTGACTACTTCTTGGTACAGAGTAGGCAAACAAAAAAATGTTTTCTGTTGAATTAATGAATGCCAAATTAATTCCAGTGGCATGAACATCATTTCTGCAAAATTTAGGTGTTCAACATGAGAAGAGGGAAGTTTTTATTATCAAGTCAGTTTAAAAAAAAATCAAAGATCTAATTCCTGACAAATGCCAAATATAACAAGTGTGTCTTAAGTGATCTAAGCAATCTGGAGAGTCTAACCATTGAATTATTTTAAGATTTGTTTGAGACCATATCCCAAACACTGTGATCCACCAAACCTAAAACTTAATAAATCAAGAAACACTAATTTCACAACGTTGATAAGAGACTCTCCCTTTTGGTTTTTAAAATAGGTTTTACATGTTCTTGATTCTCCCGCTTGCTACAATGCAGGAGCTTAGTATGGTATAAGACGTTTGAGCCATATGTCAAGATATCTATTTCCTGTCTTGATTTTAAAAGTATAATTTACAGTATATACTTAAACGAATAGTTTCATGAGTTGCTGTTGTTAACATAAACATACAGGCATGCTCTCTTTCTCGCCTTGCCCATGGACCTACTTATCTATAAA
The DNA here is from genome assembly GCA_006408675.1 of Madoqua kirkii. NCBI lineage: Eukaryota > Metazoa > Chordata > Mammalia > Artiodactyla > Bovidae > Madoqua > Madoqua kirkii. Next base: position 2,579 of record SJYC01032432.1, on the reverse strand, counting down.
TTTAATTGGTGATAGGACTAAAGTTAGAAAATAATAAACCTAAAATATCATGGTATATAATAAACTACCACGCTGTTCTTTCCTTCTACGCATTTTATAATATGGGGTTGGCCAAAAAGTACATTAGCATTTTTTCATAACTTTTTATCCTGTGCTTCTCTCATTCATTGAAATACCATTTCCTTTCTTGCCTGCTCTTTCCTCTCTCACTTAGCCAATCACAAACTCTTATTCAGGCCTTACATCCAAGGTCCATATCGATTTCTGATGGGATTTTTTTTTCTGCCACTTAAATGCTCTCTTTCCACTAAATTAGTGTCAGGTGGCCTTTAACTCCACTCTCAATCTTATCATTGACTATGACAACATCATTTAATTAACTTTTCTTCCTTCGGTTCTCATCAACTGCCTGAAAAATCATTTGAGGTAGATACTATGTCTTACTATCTTCCATCCACTCATTCCAAAGACTTTTACTGAACATTTATTATGTACAAGGTACTGTATATGAAGCTAGAAATCCTTGACCTTAAATTTAGTATATTATACAGAATGTAGTTCTATGGAGTGAATGAGTAGGAACCTGTAGCAAATCAAGAACATTTTAAAATGCAGCTCACTTTAAAGAAAAAAAACCTGAAATGGAAAGTTAGTCATTATTGGGTGACTGTCCAGGTAGGACAGAGAACAGCACTCTTCATCTCACATCATTAAATCCATTCTCTGTTCAACAAAAGTGAACTTTTTATCTTTAAATGTTGCATCTTTCCTATAGTTTTAGTAACACTGGTACAGAAATAAATGAGAAAGTAAATATGCAAGTTTGAAAAAGCGTACAGTGTTGTAAAGTATTAACATGGTCCCATCATTTCATGGCAAGTAGATGGGGAAAAAGGGAAACAGTGACAGACTTTATCATTTTGGGCTCCAAAATCACTGCTGATGGTGACTGCAGCCATGAAATTAAAAGACACTCCTTGGAAGAGAAGCTATGGCCAACCTAGACAGCATACTAAAAAGCAGAGTCATCATTTTGCCAACAAAAGTCCATATAGTCAAAACTATAATTTTTCCAGTAGTGGCTCAGATGTTAAAGCATCCGCCTACAATGCTGGAGACCTGGGTTCAATCCCTGGGTTGGGAAGATCCTCTGGAGAAGGAAATGGCAACCCACTCCAGTATTCTTGCCTAGAAAATCCCATGGACAGAGGAGCGTGGTAGGCTACAGTCCACGGGGTCACAAAGAGTCAGACACAACTGAGCAACTTCACTTTCAACTTCACTTTCACACGTATGCATGTGAGAACTGGACTATGAGGAAAGCTGTGCACTGAAGAACTAATGCTTTTGAATTGTGGTATTGGAGAATACACTTAAGAGTCCCTTGGACAACAAGTAGATAAACCAGTCAATCCTAAAGGAAATCAGTCCTGAACATTCATTGGAAGGACTGGTGCTGAAGCTGAAGCTCCAATACTTTGGCTAACTGATGCGAAGAGATGAATCACTGGAAAAGACCCTGATGCTGGGACAGACTGAGGGCACAAGAAGGGGCAACAGAGGATGAGACAGTTGAATGGCATCATCGATTCAATTGACATGAATTTGGGCAAAATACAGGAGATAGTGAAGGACAGGGAAACCTGGCGTGCTGCAGTCCATGGGGTCTCAAAGAGTTGGACACGACTGAACAACTGAACAACAATTGTTTTATAGACAGGGCTGTTTACAAAAGAGCTGGGATTTAAAATCCTGGCTTTTCAGTCAAAGTTGTGATTCAGTGCACTTTCTTAATTTTATAAACCACGAAAAAATACACTGTGGAACCTCTCAGATTGATTATGTTCTTTGCAGCCAAAGATGGAGAAGCTCTATACAGTCAACAAAAACAAGACCAAGAGCTGACTGTGGCTCAGATCATGAACTCCTCATTACCAAATTCAGACTCAAATTGAAGAAAGTAGGGAAAACCGCTATATCATGCAGGTATGACCTAAATCAAATCCCTTATGATTATACAGTGGAAGTAAGAAATAGATTTAAGGGCCTAGATCTGATAGATAGAGTGCCTGATGAACTATGGAATCAGGTTCATGACACTGTACGGGAGACAGGGATCAAGACCATCACCATGGAAAAGAAATGCAAAAAAGCAAAATGGCTGTCTGGGGAGGCCTTACAAATAGCTGTGAAAAGAAGAGAGGGGAAAAGTAAAGGAGAAAAGGAAAGATATAAGCATCTGAATGCAGAGTTCCAAAGACAAGCAAGAAGAGATAAGAAAGCCTTCTTCAGCGATCAGTGTAAAGAAATAGAGAAAAAGAACAGAATGGGAAAGACTAGAGATCTCTTCAAGAAAATTACAGATACCAAGGGAACATTTCAAGCAAAGATGGGCTCGATAAAGAACAGAAATGGCATGGACATAACAGAAGCAGAAGATATTAAGAAGAGGTGGCAAGAATACACAGAAAGACTGTACAAAAAAGATCTTCACGACCCAGATAATCATGATGGTGTGATCACTCATCTAGAGCCAGACATCTTGGAATGTGAAGTCAAGTGGGCCTTAGAAAGCATCA
>SJYC01032430.1:0-15996 GCA_006408675.1 Madoqua kirkii | reverse complement strand
ATACTTTCCCTCAAAACTTGTCTTTCAAGTTTCAATAATTCTATCCTATCAATATTATTTTATGAATACTGTCTTTCAAATTTTCTTGAAATTCATATATTTTAAAGTTGTCTTCCTTTATGTTGTGGTGCATGCATGCATGCCAAGTCACTTGAGTTGTGTTGACTCTTTGTAAGCCTGTGGACAGTAGCCCATCAGGCACCTCTGTCCATGGTATTCTTCAGCCAAGAACACCGGAGCAGGTTGCAGTGCCCTCCTCCAGGGTATCTTCCTGACCCACGGATCAAACACATGTCTCTTATGTCTCCTGCATTTGCAGGTGTTTTCTTTACCACTACCACCACTGAATTATATAATTTTGCTTAAAAACTTATAGTGTGTGTGCTCTTCTTTTAAGTATGAAACATTATTTTTAAATGCCCTCCTCCAGGGTATCTTCCTGACCCACGGATCAAACACATGTCTCTTATGTCTCCTGCATTTGCAGGTGTTTTCTTTACCACTACCACCACTGAATTATATAATTTTGCTTAAAAACTTATAGTGTGTGTGCTCTTCTTTTAAGTATGAAACATTATTTTTAAAATATAATGATTGCTTTTGAAAGTGAGCTATTGAGAGCAACTCCTCTCAAATTTCATTAAAGAACTTACTGTGCAAATAGTATCAAAAATTCTCAGAGGCAAGAGGTTAAGATAAAACCGATATCACAAACTAAGACAGCAATCATGTTTAAATCTATAATCTTAGGTTGAATTGAAGAGGGATGCCTCAGATGAGATTTACTCTTAAGATCCAAAGGATGTTAGAGAAAATCTGTTTAGTTAGTAATACTCAACAGGCTCTGCTTAGAAATTTTAAATCTTTGCATACAAGTTATTAAGCTTTATTTCCTATCTGGTTTTCACTTTTATTGTTTTTAATCCATTTTATGTATTTTCAAAATTACATGGAATCTTTTCTTCCTCTTCTAGACCCTTTGAGATTGTGCTAAATGGTTGTTTTAATTAACAATAAAAATCATGAGAAAAATGAAACTGGATAATTATTTACCACTAGTTGCTGAAAAAAATAACACTTACTGATTACTGTTACAGTCCCTGTGCTAGGAACTTGACATACTTTATTTTATGAAACTTTACTTAAATCCTTCAGCTATTAGTATTTCCTATCTAAAGGGGAGAAACCTGGCTCAGGTAATGAAGTAACCTGCAAAGTCTTATATCTAATTAATGGCTGTCTTTGTATTCAAAGTCACATTTACTTTGTTGCAAATGCTGTATTCTTTTCATAATTCAACGTTATCTTTCAAATAAGAATATGACATAGTACTTATTACTTTTTTTTTCTCAGGATTTGGTAAGTTAGAATATAAAGTAGATTTGAAGGAAGATCCTGATAACTGGATCAAAGAAAGACACATTTCTGCAGATGAAAGAATTGCCTAGATCTGACTGATTTGAAAACTTCCAAGACTTAAAGATAGGATTTAGTCTATACAGATCTTAATATAATTATTTTTATTAGTTTATCTGCTACTTCTTTTTTTTCCTGTTTTTAAAATGTATTTTATAATTTTTTTGCCTATACTGAATGACCTCATTTGTGTAAACTGTCAGTATTATCATATAATAAAATAAATTTATTTTTATTTTTATTTTTTTAACAAAGCACTTATATTTAGAATATATAAAGAACATTCAAATCTTAACATTAAACAAACAAAATGAATAATCCAATTGGAAAATGGATCAAAGTCATGAACAGACATTTCAGTGAAGGATATATGCAGATGGCAAATAAGCAATGGTGGTGTTATTGTGGTTTCTTTTTTTTGTATTTTTTTTAAATTTTATTTTTACTTTATTCTACTTTACAATACTGTATTGGTTTTGCCATACATTGACATGAATCTGCCACAGGTGTATACAAGCTCCCAAGCCTGAATCCCCCTCCCTCCCCACATCCCATATCATCTCTCTGGATCATCCCCGTGCACCAGCCCCAAGCATCTTGTATCCTGTATGGAACATAGAATGGCGCTTCATTTCTTACATGATAGTGTACATATTTCAATGCCATTCTCCCAAATCATCCCACTCTCTCCCTCAGTGGCCAAAAGTCCATTCTATATATCTGTGTCTCTTTTGTTGTCTCACATAGAGGGTCATCATTACTATCTTTCTAAATTCCATATATATGTGTCAGTACACTGTATTGGTGTTTTTCTTTCTGGCTTACTTCACTCTGTATAATCGGCTCCAGCTTCATCCATCTCATTAGAACTGATTCAAATTTATTCTTTTTAAGGGCTGAGTAATATTCCATTGTGTATATGTACCACAGCTTTCTTATCCATTCATCTGTTTATGGACATCTAGGTTGTTTCCAGGTCCTGGCTATTATACAAAATATGGAACGCTTCATGTATTTGCATGTCATCCTTGCACAGGGGCCATGCTAATCTTCTCTGTATTGTTCCAATTTTAGTATATGTGCTGCCGAAGCGAGCGCTGTCTCCTACTTCTGATAACTAAAGCCTACTTGATGACAGGGATGGTAGGTGTTCTCATGTTCTTCAGAAGGTAATGTTGTATAGAGACTATAACATAGAATTTGTGCTTAGCTAGCACCCCTCACCAGTTCATTGATGGAATACTTTTCTCTTTGGATAGTAATAAAATCTACCACTAAGGAAGAATATGTTTTTAGACACATGTGTTGAAATTTTTGTTTCTCTTTTTCAGAACAGTACCCAATATAAAAATTTATTATATTTTCTGATTTTCTGCAATGTACTATTTTTGAAATAATTTAGCAAATTCTAGTCATAGCCTTAACATAGATTCTGAGGTTATCTCCCCATTCACATCAGTTCAGTTCTGTTCAGTTGCTCAGTAATGATCTTAGTTTTCTGAATGTTGAGTTTTCAACCAACTTTTTCACTCTCCTCTTTCACTTTCATCAAGAGACTCTTTACTTCTTCATTTTCTGCCATAAGGGTGGTATCATCTGCATATCTGCTGTCAATGTTGATTCCAATTTCCCTTAGGAAGATTCCAGTTTTCTATATGGAGGGGGTGGGGTTAAAGTATTTATTAACTTTCCTATTTAAATAGGAATCAGGAACAGGAAGTAAGTGCTAGAGAGAAGACTGAATGGGCCTTGGGACATCTTCTATCTAAAATGACACCAATTATGGGAAAATTATAGCCATTTAAAAATATGTTTAGGGTGGGTTTGTGTTTTTCAGAAGTTAAGAGGCACAGTAGTAGCTATAACTTTAAAAACACTGGAAAAATTGCACAGACCAGCAAAAATCAATAGTCATACTTTATTTGTAAGGTAAACAGTGTAATTAGTTGAGAGACACTTTCTCTGTATCACAAATTTCACGTTCCACTGAGGATAGGCCGATTAATTGCACAGAAATTTAGTCAGCAGATTCTCTTTCCATGAAAAGTTGTCTAAGAGATAAACACTTCTTAAAGGTCCTCTTTTTGTTAATTACTTTAAAAATTAAACTGTAGTTAAAATGCCAACATTAATACACTATTAATTAATTTTTAATGTATTTTTATGAATATGCTTTTAAAAATATTTCTCTTGGTTACATTGGAGAAGGTGATGGCACCCCACTTCAGTACTCTTGCCTGGAGAATCCCAGGGATGAGGGACCCTGGTGAGCTGCCGTCTATGAGGTCACACTGAGTCAGACACGACTGAAATGACTTAGCAGCAGCAGCAGATTGGTTAAGCAGCAGCAACATTCTTGGGAAGAATGAATACTTTCACATTCATTTTCTCAGGGAAAGTCATTGTACTCAAAGGAATTTTCAACCAATTTTTAAGTATAGATTAGATGGCACCCCACTCCAGTACTCTTGCCTGGAAAATCCTATGGAGAAGGCTCCTGGAAGGCTGGGGTCGCTGAGGGTCGGACGCGACTGAGCGACTTCACTTTCACTTTTCACTTTCATGCATTGGAGAAGGAAATGGCAACCCCCTCCAGTGTTCTTGCTTGGAGAATCCCAGGGACGGCGGACCCTGGTGGCTGCCATCTATGGGGTCGCACAGAGTCGTACATGACTAAAGTGACTTAGCAGCAGCAGCCTATAGGGTGTACTTCAGTCAGTTCACCCTTTATATATATATGTATACATATATATATATGGCTAAATGAAGCTATAAACAACTTTGACATACAAATGACACCTTGAAATAAATGAAATGGAGAATACTTACAAGTAAAATATGGGAAATTTAAGAGATTAGAAGGTGAAAGCTGGTATTATTTATGGCCCTTGTCCTGGATGCCTCAGAGTCACATACTGGAAGCGTTCAGCTCTTGTTACCATCTGGCCCTGCGTCTGAAAAGATTTCTCCTGCATGACGTAGTCTGCAGACATCATCATCAAAACCTGAAAGCACTCACAGCACTAAGTAACTACCTTTGCAGATTGTAAAAAAAAAGATGTGATCCTACTTAGCTTCTGAATTTCATCTGCTTAGTTTCAGAAGGTCTTACTCTGGGGTTACAGAAGGAATAGGCATGCAGTTATGTCCAATAAACTCTATACCTTATGGCTGATTCTAAAGGCATTTGTTTCTATTATGTTGACTTAAAGCTCTGCTTAATTTTCAACAAATGACTGTTTATATTTGTCCCCTTGAGCCCATGGTGATGGTTTATAAGGTGTTAAATTATTTTTGTTCACTTGAGTGGATATTTATACATACATTCTTTACCTTCAGGTATTTTCATTTTATGGTCAGGAATTTGGTATGCATATGCAGAGAAATGCTGACGAGTCACTACATTCATCTATTGCTCAGGGAGATGATTATAGGCCATAATCCTAGACAGTAAAACAAATAGCTAAGAGAGTTCATTCTTTTAGGTTTAATCCTTGCATGTTTTTCCTACCTGCAAATAAAACAGGCAGCAGAAAAGAGATTAATAACCCCTGACACATTATATTTTCTTATATCATTGCTATGCCATCAAGTAGAACAAAAATCAATGCAATTGCTTATTTTTATTGAGTCCTCACTCTGTGGCAGACAGTTCTCTATTTAGAGATTCCATATGTGAATCTATGCATTTAATCCTCAATATCACCCTATGAGGTAAGTACTGTATTATCTTGATTTTGCAGATAAGATAACTAAAGCACAGAGTATAATAATTCGCTCAACATCACACAGTTGGTAAGTGGCAGAGCTGAGATCCATGCCTAGGAAGTTTGGCTATAGAATCCATATGGTTAGCTCCCGTGCTGTGCTGTTTTTCAGGATCACTTGACACCTGAAAGTGCAGAATGATTTATTTTGAAGGAATGAACGCTCAGCTTGGAAAAGCTTGTGAGAATAGTCTACCCAAGTCTCTTATTACAAACCTTGTCTGATTTATAAAACATCACAAAATGCAGGAATTGGTAAATCTGAGAACAAGGTCCAGGAAATAAGAAAAAAGAAGCCAAACAATTTTTTTTAAGGCTGTAAACTTTGTAGTAAATACTACAATCAGATACATTAATTGAGATTGCTTGTTTTCTTTGAAAAAGTTCAATACCACACTGATATAACAGAATTATAAAAAGTAGCAGATAATAACTCTTGGAAAATTTTTCAAAAATATAAAAATACTACCTCAAAATCCACAAGGTATTCACAAGTTCACTGGTGACGAAAATTTGATGAAAAATACAGTGATCAAGTTACATTATCTGTTCTAGGCCACAAAAGCAATGTGATATTACCATACAAAGTTAACATTTTCTTAGTCTGAAACTTATTGATAATTAAAAATTCAGTTTCACACATGTGCATCGTGCATAGTCATTCAGTCATGTTGACTCTTGCGACACTTTGGACTGTAGTCCACCAAGCTTCTCTGTGCATGGGATTTTTTAGGCAAGAATACTGGAGTGGGTTGCCATTTTCCTCCTCCAGGGGATCTTCCTGACTCAAGAGAATCCATGTCTCTTATATCTCCGGCATTGCTCATTACCTGCTGAGCAATTTGGCAAGTTATAGTCCACGGGGTCACAAAGATTTGGACATTACTGAGGGACTAACAATTTTTCACTTTCACTTTCAACATTACCAAAAAACACTGGATCCAAGAATGCAAATAAAGGTGAGATAACTAAGCATATCAATTACTAGGTCAAAAATTTACTGTATCAGTTTAGCATATGCCCAAACTAATAACCTAAATGACTCATCTCAAATTTTAAATTTGAATTTAAATACTTTAGAGAAAGATTCTTATGTAATAACACATTTTAAGTCAAAATATAAAAAAATTCTTATTTTTAGGAAAAATCATTTCTGCTTTACCATTACTGTTTAGTATAATTTGGAAATTTGGTACTGTCAATGATATAAGTAAGAAAAAATCAATAGTAATAAATAATGGGAAAAGGAAAGATAACTATATTATGTACAGATAAAGTTATTTTATTCCTAAGAACTCCAAAAGACATCAAATTAAATTTAACCTAGTTTAGTAACAGAGTGGATGATTTTGTCAGAGTCAGTATGCTAGCAATTACCATGGATAATGGTAAGCAAAGATATGAGAATTCACATCATATTTCAACTGTTAGAGAAGACTTTTTGCAGGAGGGTACCCTGAAATTTAAAGGGACATATGAATGAGCTAGTTAAACCAACAGTGGAGAGTGCACATGAAATTTGGCATTTAATTGAATCTCTCTCTCTCTCTTTTTTTCCCCGTAGGTTTTTATGATACTGTTTTCCTTTCTTTGACTTTCCTGTGATAGTGTTGTCTCCTATTTGTTCTTATATGTGAAAACAGTTTGCCAAAATAAATTCTGCTCTTGTCCCAATACTGTTAAACCTTATAGTAAAGTATTTGGAATCAGGAAATATATTTTTATCTTGTAATTATTCTGTAATTATTTACATAAACACTGTAAATTTCTCTGAATCCAAGTTCAAATAAAGTTTTCTTCACTTTCCTGGTTGTGAGTAGGCAAGGGCAACCTAGTTATTCTTGGAATAGTTTCAATTAAATTTTGTTACTCCTGAGTAAAATTTCTCCATTTTGTTTCCTGTCTGTGACATAGGTAGGAATGAATAGACTGAAGATACCTAATCTATTCTCTCTTCTATTTTTCCCTCTTCATGTATTTCAATCCAGTGCTATTCTGAGCAATATTTTTCCCCATCACTTTCAGGCAAAGAGCAATTTATGAGATAACAGAAAACTCTAACTTCTAAAGTAAAAACTATGTGCACACATATATGTGTGTGTGTGTGTGCATGTGTGTGTATTTTAGCAATCCAATTCAACTCCAGAAAAGAGACAGCCTGGGAACGATGAAAAGAAATCCAAGTACCAAGAAAGAATTGCAATAGTTTGTCCTGCTACTGTATTGGGCCACATAGGGTGGTGTTATATACTGAATGTTTGTGTTCCTCATCAGTTCATATGTTGAAGCTGTAATTCCCAGTGTAACCATACTTGGAACTGATGAAGGTTAAATGAGGTTTTACAGATGGGTCCTGAAATTCATGATGGTAGAGAAGCCAAGATTGTTGTAAAAAGACTGTGGGTAGAAATAGGGATGTTAAAAGCAATTTTGCTGAAGGCTCAGAGAGAGACCTGGAGAGATATTCTTTTTCTTAGAGAGTACAAAAATTATCATAAACAGAATGTTGGTAGAAATATGGTCCCATCTGGTTAAGTTTCAGACGGAAATGAAGAACATATTTTGGAAGCTGGAGGAAAGGTGATCTTTGTTATAAAGTGGTAGAGAACTTGGCTGAATTGCATTTATACTCTACTGTTCTGTGGAAGGTAGAACCAGTGAATAATAATGTTTAGTGGGGGATATTTTTAAGCAAATTATTAAAAGAGTGAGTTGCGTCCTTCTTACTACTTGTAACAATATGGTAAAGGATACAGATGAGTTAAAGAAGGAATTGCTAAGTCAAAAGGAACAAGACTTGAAGACTAAAACATCTTCAGCTTATCCATATTGCAACCCCCCCCCCAAGAAAAAAACAAAAAACACTTATTCTGAAGAGACGATAAAAGGTGTTGAGCAATTTCAACTCAGGGATTCAACCAGCCACTTCAGCAGAGGCCAAGAGTAGAGATGTAATTATATCATCTCTGTCAGCTGGCACTAAAGGAAACAGAGAAAATGGTGGGGAATGAAGAAAAGCTGTGAACCTGCATTATCTCTCAGGAATGACCCTGAAGTCTGTTCAGAGATCATCAAGACTGTCATTCCCATCATAAATGCAGCAGAAAAGGCTCCCTCTTACTCGGTTTCAGAAATCCAATCCCTTGCAGAGGTCTATATGCATTAGACTATTCCACAGATCCAAAGGGTGAGAATACCCAGGCAGCCTATAGGAGTAACATATCTACCCCAGTAGCTGTGGCTTGGAGGGTAGAGCATTGGTCCAAACAGGACTATTCTCCAGCCTTAAGACTGAGTGATATTTTTTTTGCCATGTTTTTGGACTTGCTTGGAACCCATCACTCTCCTTTATTTCTATTTCTCCTTTTTGAAGTTGCAATGTCTCTTATGCCTGTACAACTGTTGTGCATATGTGCACATAATTTGAATGATTTTACAGGTTTACAGCTGGAGAGAAAATTTCCCTCAGGATGAATCATACTTCCAGTCTCACCCATATTTGATTTAGATGATATTTCAATGAAACTTTGGACTTTAAACTTTTAAAGTTAATACTGGAATGAGTTAAATATTGGGGGATTGTTGAAATGGAATCTACTCTTCATACAAGAAGGACATGGATATCAGGAGTCAGGGGTAGAATGTTATGGACCATGTCTCATCAAATTCATATATTGAAATGGAAGCCTTTGGGATGTAGTTAGGCTTGGATGAAGTCAAGAGGGTAGATCATACATGATGAGAGTGGTGTTCTTATAAAAAGAAGAGGGATACCAGAGTTTTCTCTCTGCCATGTGTGGATTCAAGAAGACAGCCATCTGTAAGCCAGGAAAAGAGCCTGTTCAATTAACTAATATTCTGGCACCTTGGTCTTGGATGCCCCAGCATAGAGAACTATGAAAAACAGATGTCAGTCATTTGAAACTAAGGTATTTTGTTATAGTAGCTTGAGCTAAGACACCCATCTACAAATATCAATGGGCAGAAATGAATCCACTGATGGATAGACCTGAGATCACGGGAGTGATAAGGTTTAGGCTATTAAAAGAGTCACCAATATTCCAAGAAGTCCACCACTATTCCAAGAATACATTTGGATAAATATAACATTATTCCGTGCAGACTCTCTAGTAAGATTTTATTTGGCCTTGGAAAATACTTTATTCTTACTTTTTCAGATAAAAACTCATTTGGACAAAGAAATGGCACAGTTTGTTTATGCTTTCTTTTGAAATATTATCATGGCTGGCTGTTCAATTTCTAATAAAGTAGCAGGAATGAAATGGAGAATTTTTCCTTAAAATGGCTGTGTATGATTAAGACACAATGATTGGTATACATCTACTTCAATCCCATAAAAAGCTTGACCAAAGTCAGCATATACAACTAAACAACCTGCATGTAATATTTAATAACAAAAGAGTTCTTGATTTTTATAAATGTATATTTAAGGAGGATATTAATGATATCAGAAAACTTTCATATTCATAGTGAGTACTTCTGTGTGCCCTTATAAAGTTCAAAATTTATCACTGCTATTTTTGGTAAGTTCCTTTTACAAAGAGTTCCATGTGTACTAAATGTATGACCTATTCATCTCATTCTCATTAAGAAATCAATTTTTTAGAGCAAATGTTACAAATGAATATTTAATTTAGTTGCAATTAAGAATGTGTATTTACAGAGCATTTCTTATTAATTAACACAAGCCAGATTGGCTAAACATAGTTTGACCTTCTACTACAACTATTCACTTGGCTCGGTATTATTTTCAAAAGCACCAGAACTGGATCCAACCTGATCATGTCTCCCTCTGTAAACACATCTCTGCCTAATGAGGTTCCAGTCCCCAGGTGGTCTGCAGAGGTTCAGTTCTTTGCATTTCTCTGCGAAAGTAAGATGCCCAAATCTCCAGTTGACACTGAGAAGCCATTCCTAAAAGCTCTTATAAGTTCTTTCCATTCCTACTCTAAATAAGCAAAAATGAATGACTTTTCTCAAAATGAGGTATTTAGTGCAAACATGAAAATACGTTTAGCTTAGATACACACTTGACCTGTAGCCCTAAGAATCACAAATCAGAGGAAAAACAGCTTACGAATTTTACTAGGCCTTTATCATCTTTTTCTCCATGGGCTTTCCTTCTAATTAAAAGCCAAGATTGACATCAAATTGTTGCAAAAATATGTTGCAAAATCTTTACTAAACTAATCAACTAATTTCTGAATGCATGTGCTCACTAAAGCTAGGTGAATAAAAACAGGTCACAGCATGCTCTTAGAAGCTTAAGAAAATCACCCATGTTCTTCATGATCTTAAATGACAAAAAAGAGATTATAAACATATTCTTCCATGTTACACTTCACCATACACAAGCCACCAAGCCCCAGAGAGAGACTGGATGATTTCACAGTTCATTTCAATCCTGTAAAAATAAACAACTTGCCACTTAAGCCACCAGGATTGCTTATAATTTTGTTAAAATTATAGTCATTTCCCTAGAATTTTAAAGAAATAAGAGTTTCATCTATAGTTTTGTCACCACTGACGAATGTTGTCTGGGATTTAGAAATGGATATTTGTCAGTTATACACTAACCATGGGAAGATGATTAATAAGGTTATAGTTATGTTCTTATTAGTATTATACATTATTGTTTTGAAAAGGTTGGCAGAAGATTGGTTCCTAACATTGTTAGAGCCAGTAAGCAGTTATTCATTATAGATTTATGCCATAAAATAGTTAAGTGACAGCAAGATGTTTTCTTAAATGTTAATTAAGGATCATGTTGATTTATAAAAGTCTCTGCTATCTCTGTGCAACATTTAACTAGAAACTTCTATAGTCAAATCAATTCCTCTGCATAAATCAGGTCTCAGTAACGATCACTTGCATTTTACCCATGCAGGATAATTTCGAGAATATGCCTGAAGACACTGTGTAAACTGGACGACCACAAAAGATTTCTTCCAACTTTGTGATGACTTGAAGATTTTGCAGTAATATCTTTGTGTGTGTGTGACTGCTCAATTTTTTCTGACTCTAACCCCATGGATACAGCCCTCTATGCTCCTCTGTCCATGGAATTTTCCTGCAGGAATACTGGAGTGGGTTGCCATTTCCCACTCCAGGGGATCTTGCTGACCTAAGGATCAAATTCACATCTTTTACGTTTTCTGCTTTGGCAGGTAGATCCTTTACCACTAGCATCACCAACTTGTAATTCTGCTGGTAGCTATTATTTTATGAGAATTAGTAATGGTTTACTGGAGAAGGCAATGGCATCCCACTCCAGTACTCTTGCCTGGAAAATGCCATGGACAGAAAAGCCTGGTAGGCTGCAGTCCATGGGGTCTCGAAGACTCAGACACGACTGAGCGACCTCACTTTCACTTTTCATTTTCATGCATTGGAGAAGGAAATGGCAACCCATTCCAGTGTTCTTGCCTGGAGAATCCCAGGGATGGCGGAGCCTGGTGGGCTGTCGTCTATGGGGTTGCACAGAGTCAGACACAACTGAAGTGACTTAGCAGCAGCAGCAGCAGCAGCAGTGACTTACAGCTTTCTTTTATTGGGGAAATAATACCCTATTACCAAAAAATCCCAAAGGTAAAAGTGAAATCGCTCAGTGTGTGTGACATAAATTGATGTACTAATATATTTTGCTCCTAGTTTTCCACCTCTACATAGAAGGTATGATGATTACACATAGAACAAATTGAAATGAATCATGTTCCACAACTTAAAATATTTTTGTATATTATAATGCTCTGTTGTCTATCAGATTTAAGATAATTATGTTTCTTTATATTTATATTTTACTGTTAGTGAAACGATTTGGAGGCTTTATTTGGTAGTCTCAGTTCTAGATTCAATGCTTCTGTCACAAAGCTTTGAACAGAAGACAGTACCTGAGTTCTCATTTTAACCAATATATAGTGGAGACTAGAAAAATATTAGTGGTTCATTAAAATAAGACTTGGTTTTCCAAGTCTTAGTCAATTTTGTATTTTTTGGTGTGTATGTTTTGATGTTCTCTTTGAATTCCCCTCTTAATTCTTGGAATTATTTTAAAATCATTACATAGTTTCACCACACATTTCTGTATGAAGTATAATTTTCCTCCTGAAATAGGGTCATATAACTACCAACCAATGATTTCAAAACCCCTTCCTATTCATCAACCTCCACACTATCAATCAAATCTAAATCTTCATTTAGTACTATGAATTCTTCTTTTAAACCATGTTATTGAGTTATGGTTGACATACAAAAAGCTTGAACATATTTAATGTATACAACTAGGTGAGTTTGGGACAAGTATATACCCATATAACCATCACCACATTCAAAGCTATAAAATTCCGAACACTTCCAGTTTTTCCTCTGCTCCTATTTTTCTTATTCTTGTTGTTTTGTGGTAGGAACACAAACATAAAGCTGAGCAGATTTTAGGTATGTAATATAGTATTGTTAGCTACAGACATTTCACAGTATAATGTCTGTCTCTTATACACATCTTATCATCTTTTTCTCCATGATTGAGTTATGGTTGACATACAAAAAGCTTGAACATATTTAATGTATACAACTAGGTGAGTTTGGGACAAGTATATACCCATATAACCATCACCACATTCAAAGCTATAAAATTCCGAACACTTCCAGTTTTTCCTCTGCTCCTATTTTTCTTATTCTTGTTGTTTTGTGGTAGGAACACAAACATAAAGCTGAGCAGATTTTAGGTATGTAATATAGTATTGTTAGCTACAGACATTTCACAGTATAATGTTTCTTTAAAATATTGACCCTTTAAAATAATTTTTGTCAGAAAAAATTTGACATTTTGGGGCTAGTTTTTACATTATAGATGAGGAAAATGAGTGTCATAAAAATGTATGAAAATTAAAAAGACAAATAATTTCTCTGTTTTTCTGTCTTCAGATATATCACTATTTTTGAGGTGGGCAAATTATGTTTATTTATTGGGTTATATATTTTGTATCCAGTTTGGTTACATAGACCAACACTTTGAAGAATTTGGTCATGGCAAAAATTCTGTAAGATTGGAAAAAAAAGTTTGGTTTGGATATATTTGGACAACAACAGCAGCAGTATCAAAGTCAACCAGCATTTATTGAGGGATTACTAGTAATAGTACTAAGTTCATAACAAACATTTGTGTTTTGTTTTCACAGCCCTAAAAAATCAAAGTGCAGTTATGACCTCAGTTTCACAGATGAAGTTATTAAGACAGAAGTTCAGTGATATGACCCAATGGACTCAGCAAGTGGTAGAACCATGAAGCAAATCTAGACCCATTCTGTTTTTTTAATTGAAATATAATTGGTTTACAGTATTGTAAAGGACCCATTCTTACATTCTAACCCTTATACAATGTTCTTCCTACTTGATTTTTTTTTTTAAATTTTGGTATGTCCTGTTTTATAGAACAGGAATATATAAACTCCAAATTTTTATTGCTTTTTTAAAGGAAAAATTAATAAAAGAGATGAAAAATATTGTGTGCAGTAGCATGCTAATGTTCAAAACAGCCAGCTATGACCTAGTAGCTAAATACCAGACTTAGAGTTGAAAAACTAAATTCAAATATTTACTATAACCCTTATTTTAAGACATTTTGAAATTTCTCAGAGTTCTGTTTCTTTTTTCATAAAGAAGGGATAATGATTTTTACATTATGGGTTTTTGTAAATACCATATTCAATATATATTTTAAATGATGTTTTTTATAAATGTGGCAATACCATGATGCCTTTGCGGATTCATGTTGATGTATGGCAAAACCAATACAATATTGTAAAGTAATTAGCCTCCAATTAAAATAAGTAAATTTAAATTAAAAAAACATAACCATTGTTCTATGTTATCTGTGTCTTATCCAAGACTGGTGTTAGACAATCGGCTTGATATATCTTCCCTGTCTTCCTACTACACATGGGCACTTACATGATATACATATTGGATTAGAATGTGATCTGGGTGATTTAGCCAGAACAGCTTCATGCTCTGCTGTCATCCCTTCCTGTGTCCCCTTGCATATGGAAGAACCTGGAACAAATTTTTGTGAAAATGTAGTCTAAACCCTCTTTAACAGATAAAGAAATAGATCTTGGGAAATAAAGTTCGGTTCAGTTCAATTCAGTCGCTCAACTGTGTCTGACTCTTTGCTGCAGTCCGACCCCATGGACTGCAGCATGCAAGGCTTCCCTGTCCATCACCAATTCCTGGAGCTTGCTCAAATTCACGTCCATTGAGTCAGTGATGCCATCCAACCATCCTCTGTCATCCCCTTCTTCCACCTTCAATCTTTCCTAGCATCAGGGTCTTTTCCAATGAGTCATTTCATTGCATCAGGTGGCCAAAGCATTGGAGCTTCAGCTTCAGTGTCAGTCCTTCCAGTGAATATTCATGACTGATTTCTTTTAGGATTAACTGGTCTGATTTCCTTGCAGTCCAAGGGACTCTTATGAGTTTTTTCCAACACCACAGTTCAAAAACATCAATTCTTGGGCACTCAGCTTTCTTTATAGTCCAGCTCTCACATCCCTACATGACTACTGGAAAAGCCATACTTTTGACTAGATGGACCTTTGTGGCAAAGTAATGTCTCTGCTTTTTAATATGCTGCTAGGTTGGTCATAGCTTTTCTTCCAAGAAGCAAGTGTCTTTTAATTTCATGGCTGCAGTCACCTTCTGCAGTGATTTTGGAGCCCAAGAAAATAAAGTTTATCACTGTTTCCACTGTTTCCCCATCTATTTGCTATGAAGTGATGGGACCGGATGCCATAATCTGTGTTTTTTGAATGTTAAGTTTTAAGCTGTTTTTTTCACTCTCCTCTTTCACTTTTATTAAGAAGCTCTTGTTCTTCTTTGCTTTCCATCAAAAATAAAATTTCTTTCAGCAAATTTGATTAGAAGCAGAATGAAGATTAAACCCTGGTCCTGTCAACCAGTTCAAGGATTCTCTCTAAATGCCCCTTTTCTCATCAGACAATGGACAAGGAAGACATTAATTGGCTTTTAAAAATGATAATAATGATTTCCTTGACAGAATTTTTATGAACAAAAATAGTTACCATCTATGAATTAAAAGGTGGCTTGGGACTATTGAAAATATCATAGAGTCCCTTCTGGGAATTGCCTTGCTTAAATGTCATTTATGAATTCATGTGACAGAATCATTCATTTTTCTGAAACATTATTCTATAAATGCATTTAACAAATAAAATTGTGTCAGGCATTATTTTAGATGCTTAACTATATAAAGAGAGGATGATGGTATTGGACATTAAATCAAGGTGGGCTTTCATGTTTAAATCAGATCTAGGTTTTAGGTCTATTTCCAACATAAATTACCTATACAAAACCTGATAATTAGTATTTATTCTGTTAAATAGATTCTTATTGGATCTGCACGTAATTTACTGAGGATCTGTTATAAATCAATTATGTTTTATGTAAAAATTTATTTAATCCAGCAATTTCCCATCATGGTGAGTATTTTTACATCTTCTTTGTGGGAGACTACTGAGGAGAAAGCAGTTTAGTCAACCTATTCAAAATCACCCAGTGAATACATGTAAGATCTGGGTATAAGTCTGTAAGATAGTTTTTTTACTATCATATCCTTCTTACTTTGCATAGTTCTACCATTTAAAGATAGATTGAGAATATGTATGCAAAAGCACAACACATGTCTCATTGTGAGGGCTGTACAAGGAATACTATTGTTGTTTAGTCATTCAGTCGTGTTGATTCTTTTTGAACCCATGGACCATAGACCATCACA
>SJYC01032429.1:0-10203 GCA_006408675.1 Madoqua kirkii | reverse complement strand
TGATATTTAATTTGGCAGCACTTATGAAAGATATGAGCTTCCTAGGTGGTGCAGTTAATAAAAAAAAAAAAAATCCACCTGCCAATTCAGGAGACCCAAGAAGGACTGATGTTGAAGCTGAAATTCCAGTACTTTGGCCACTTGATGCAAAGAGCTGACTCATTTGGAAAGACCCTGATGCTGGGAAAGATTGAGGGCAGGAGGAGAAGGGGATGACAGAGGATGAGATGGTTGGATGGCATTACCAATTCAATGGACATGAGTTTGAGTGGACTCCGGGAGTTGGTGATGGACAGGGAGGCCTGGCATGCTGCAGTTCATGAGGTCGCAAAGAGTTGGGCACGACTGAACGACTGAACTGAACTGAAGAGATATGGGTTCCATCCCTGGGTCAGGAAGATCTTCTGGAGAGGGAAATGGCAACTCACTCTAGTATTCTTGCCTGGAGAATCCCATGGACAGAGGAGCCTGAGGGGCTATAGCCCATGGGGTCACAAAGATTTGGATGTGACTGAGCACATACATAGACCTAAATGAAAGATATGGATTTAAGACAAAGAGGCCATGGACATGACATCCTGTTGAAAATTAGGCTTAGGAGCTTAAGGTTTTGCTTTCTCTTATGACCAGTTTCCTTCAAGGATTTGTATAACACAATCTCTATCTGTCTCTATTCCACTTTATTATTCTCAGCAAGTTGAAATATAATCTGTCAAAAATATATTATTTTGATGATTTCAGATGATTTTTGATGATTTCATGATGATTTCATGAGTAGAAAATTCAGATTCAGAAAATGGAAAAATAACCAAACCCATCTAAGCATTTTAGAAATTCAGAAAACATTGATCTTTCAGTCTGTCTTATAGGCTTTCATTTTTTCAATGGTAG
The DNA here is from genome assembly GCA_006408675.1 of Madoqua kirkii. NCBI lineage: Eukaryota > Metazoa > Chordata > Mammalia > Artiodactyla > Bovidae > Madoqua > Madoqua kirkii. Next base: position 9,312 of record SJYC01032429.1, on the reverse strand, counting down.
TTCTTTCTAGTAGCTATGGAATATTAATTTCCCCTAGCTTATTGTGCATTTGAAAAGTGCAATGATGACAAAATGGTCTAGAAATATATTATTTTGTTGATGGTTGTAATCTGCCATATTCCAGGGGATAATGCTGCTCTTTCAGAGTTTCAGTACTCTCTTTATTGAGGATCAGTTTATTTGGAATGGAAGAAAAACTGTGTTAGATCCAGCTTTTTTACTTTAATCCCCAATCTAAATATGTTTTGAAGGTGGCTCATCTTACTAACAACAAAGCCATTTTCCTCTATATATGCAAATAAATGAATAAATAAATGAAGTTTTATAGCATTCTCGTCAGGAGTTCCCTATTGTTTCTAGTGAAAACTAATTAGATGAATTTAGATTTTCAATTAATGCTAGAGTAGAACTGTGCAAGAAACCACAAAGCATTAAAAAATATATGATATTTATATAAAAGCTTTAATCTCTTTTTCATGTTGATTTCTAGGATGGGTTTGCTATAATACATTTCTAAAAATTATGTTCCAGCTCAGAAAGTACTGCTGTACTCTGTAGGGGTTTCAGGAGAAAGAAAGGAATAATGTAATTTACCTTTCTTCCTTATAGTGTTCTAACCTTTGTAATATATTGGTGAAAACTACTGGTTAAAGTTGGAGAAGGAAATGGTAACCCACTCCAGCATTCTTGCCTAGAGAATCCCATGGACAGAGAAGCCTGGTAGGCTACAGTCCACAGGGTCGCAAAGAGTCGGACACGACTGAGCGACTTCACTTTCACTTTCACTGGTTAAAGTGGAGAATAGACATAAGCTGTGCATCTAAATCTTGGGGCCATATTATATTTAGATGTGTCTGCTGAAATATGACAGAGACCAGATATAGTTTTCCTTTACCCAAGTAGTGACATGGGGGAGGATTGCAAGCCTGATGCATATTCTTATTTACAAGTCAGAGAATGACTCTGTGGCCTCTGCTAGGAAGTATGAAATCATGCTTTTCCTTCACTCAAGGAAAAGAGAAGTTCAAGAGAGTCAGTTGTGTCAAGCCAGAAGTGTACAGAATTAACCAGAAGACAAACTTGCAAAAGATTAACTTAAAGGACCTTATAATACCTGCTTTTAAAACTTACTATAGCAGTAGTGAATTGTCTTAAATGTAGACAAGTAGATCAGTGAAAAAAGATAGAAATTAAAAAATAGACCTCAATTACATGGTTAACTGATTTTTTTTTACAAAAGTTGCTAAAATTATCTAATAAGAATAATTGGATTTTTTAAATATATAGTATAGAAAAATTTAATATCTGCATAAAAATAAAATGATTACATTTTATATCAAACACAAACATTAACTGAGATAGATTGGATGAGATGGTTGGATGGCATCACCAACTTGACGGATATGAGTTTGAATAAGCTCCGGGAGTAAGTGATGGACAGGGAATCCTGGCATACTGTAATCCTTGGGGTCTCAAAGAGTCAGACATGACTGAGCAACTAAACTGATAGACCTTAATTAATAAGTTAAAGGAATAAGCTTCCAGAAGGAGAGAAGGAAGTCCCATCATGATCTTGGAGCAAGCAAAGTTTTTTTTTTTTTTTTTGATGGAACATGGCTGCAGTATATATATCAGTTAAAGGCTTCTATTCTGAATGTATAAATAAGTCCTACAACACAATGATAAAAAAGGAAGCAACTGAAAAAAAAAGATGTAAACAGGCACTACAAAAATAACACATACAAAAGACGATTAATCATCAGAGAATGTAAATTAAAACCACAATGAGATAATTCTCTCCACCCATAAAAATGGCTGAGATTTAAGTCCTGACCACACTAGGTGTTCATGCATATGGCACAACTAGAACTTTTATACATTACTCATGGATGATAGGTTGTATCAATACAACCACTTAGTGAATCATTCTGGTAGATTCTCAGGTAGTTAAATTGTAGAAGTGATGAAATACATCAACCTTATGACCTACCAATTTCATGTCTAGGTATTTGCCAAAAGAACATAAACTATATGCAAGGAAAGGCTTTTGTAAGATGTTTATAATATACTTATGCACAATAACCCCAAACTGAAAACCACACAAATATTAGTCAAGAAAGAAAAGGATAAGCACATTATATTAACTTCATACAGTATTTAATGTCTTCTTAGTCAGCTACACTTGCTATAATAAACTACCATAGACTATGTGGCTTAAACAACAGACATTTATTTCTCATAGCTCTGAAGGTTGGAAAGACCAAGATCAATGTGCTAGCAGATTGAGTTCTTGGTGAGGGGCTCTTTCTGGCTTGTGGATGGCCACCTTCTTGCCAGAGGGAGGAAGCTCTGGTGTTGTCTCATACAAAGGCAGTAATCACATCTGGGTCATCACTCTCAAGACCTCACCTAATTAACCCCAAAATCTCCATTGGGATTTAGGGCTCCAACACATGAATTTTGAATGAACACAAACACTGAGTTATGCTCTTAGTGGACAAAATATGCTCTTAAAATATGAAATAACTTGTATAAATCTCAAAAATGTTATACTGAATAAAAGGAAACATAAACAAAGAATATATATTTTATGATTAAGTTACAAGACAGGCAAAATTATTCTATGGTGAAATAAATTAGAACACTGTCTAGTGGTTTGGGGGGCCTGGGAAGGAAAGGAGCACAAAGGAAAACTTAAGGATGATGGAAATGTTCTAGAAATATTGATAAAGGCATGAATTATGAGCATATTTATTTGAAAATTTAAGGGTGATGGACATGTTCTGGAAATATTGATAAGAGCATGAGTTATGAACCTATTTATTTGACAAAACTCATTTTAAAATTTGTTCATTTCATAATATGTAAATTACAATATAATTCAAAAATTTAAAGCATGACCCATTTAGTGAAAAGTTTCTATGGACAATGAAAATAACTACATAAAAAATAAAAGTGCTAACATTTTTGATTCAATCTTTCACCCTTGGTAAGCACACTTTGTCTTCAAAATACACTAGGATCTATCTACTTCTCACTACTTATTATAACTCTATCAATACAACATATTCTTAGATTATTTCATTAACCTTCTGATTCGTTTCACTATTTCAATTCTTATTATGCTATAGATATTTTATTCTTCAAGTAGCGTGAAAGATAAACAAAGCTAGATATTAGTTAAAGTGGTAAAAACAGATGCATTTGGTAAAAACAATTGCAATAGGGTAGGAGGTTCAGCATGAACAGAACTCAACTTTAATTTGTGTAGAGGTGACTGATACTTTTAAGGGGAGAGTGAGGAAGTGGGACCATTATCGAAGAACTCACTAAAACCTATTTCCAAAGTTTACATTGACCATTTGAAGATATTATGGATAAGACATATTGAATATGATAAAAATCTAATAAATAATTAAAGCATATGTTGATTAATACCACACTAATTAGAAAAATAAGGAGTGATACAATCACATTAAAATGGCAGTGAGTGGAGAACATTTAATATACCTTGTTCAGCTGTATATTCTACTAAATTTAAAACTCCTTTCCACTGAGTCAAATTTATACTACTGCCTGCCCAGAATTTTTTTTCTTATCTGATATTTCCTTGGTTAGTAAATTTTGGCCCTTTATCAACATGAAATAAAGTAAGCACCTACTTGAAAGAAATGAAATGCCATTTGATGGTAGTGGTAATAACTTCTGTACATTACATCTGTATAGGATTAATGATTAGATATCCTTCCTGGGACAAGGATGCCTCTTGAATGATCATTCATCTCCAGGAAACTACTTGCACTTTGATTCTTATCCTTAAATTAAAACTTGGGTCAACATTGAAGACAAGGCAACTGATCACAATTCTTTCAAATTGAAGGACAAATTATGTTCCAATAAAGAACTCTAGTCTTAATGGGATTTTATAACAAACGTTAGAAAAAAATAAGTGGATGTATTTTTTAATAACCCTGGCTAGATAATTGAAAAGTATTGGTACAATTTATCATATTCACTATGATGTATTTTTAGAAATTTTAAAACATATAAAATTATTGCACAAATACTTTCTCCTCTATTTTATTAATACTTAATTTCAGGCTTTAATAAGGGGATATCACTAATGGGAAATATGTTTTAACAGTAAATAAAAGAGCAGAACTGCAGGGTGGATTAAAAATGGGAAAGGCGGGTGAAAAAAAGCCGGTAATGATTATCTTCCTGTAGGTTCTCAGGACTAAAAGGTAATAGTTAACAAGAAGGCAAGGTCATTTCTCTATATGATAAAAAGTGGAAAGCCCAGACACTAAAATTAGACTTGTGAGTCTCATATACAGGCTATATAGGTGGGCAGTGAGGCAATGCGGTTTCATGAAATCCTAAGTAATATTGCTAAGATTTCTTGAGGCAAAGTACAGTGGTGGTGATTTATTTGATTAACGTTAGATGCAAAATTATCTTCAGGAAACCTAAACTGGTAGATTAAAAGTCTTTTATGGGGATTTCCATGCTGGCCTAGTAGTTTGGAGTCTTTACTTCTACTGCAGGGAATCCTTAGTCAGGGAACTATGATCCTACCTGCCATGAGGTAAGGCAAAAAAGCAAAAACAAAACAAACACTCTGCAAGGCTCAGAACACGCCTCTGCTCAGAATATTCCAGTTTCCTCACCTCACTCAGAGTATGACTGAAACTCTTTTCAACTCTTTACGGGAATCTGACCACCACTATTTCTTTGACTTCATCGTCTACTATTCTTCCTTTCTCTCACTCTCTTCCAGCATTGTTATTTCTAGACACCACCAGGAATATCTCTACCTCAGGGCCTCCACCAGTACTGTCTCCACTTTTGGAAGTTCTTCCTTCAGGTCCTCAAATCATTCACCCTTTTAGCTTCTTCAGGGATTTCACTGAATCAGTCAGTCTGTCCTTGAAAGTCAATTTGTGAGTCCCTATTCCCACCTCTGGGCTTCTCCAGTGACTCAGTGGGTAAAAACAACCTGCCTGCTATGCAGGAGACACATTAGGAACAGGTTTGATCCTTGGATGGGAAAGATCCCCTGGAGGAGGAAAATGGCAACCCACTAAGTATTCTTGCCTGGAGAATGCTATGGACAGAGGAGCCTCGTGGGCTACAGTCCATAGGGTCAAAAAGAGTTGAACATGACTGAGCAACTGAAAAAAAAAGAAAAAAATCCACCTCTATGCTCAGAGCATTATCTTACTTTTTTTTACTTTTTCCCCAGAATGCTTGCCCCCCTCTGCACATTATATATTCTAATATTTACTTTGTTTTAAAGTAAGCTACTTGGTTGTGATATTTGTTTGTTTCCTGCTTTTTCTTAGTTCAGCTCAGTCACTCAGTCATGTCCAACTCTTTGAGACCCCATGGACTGCAGCACACCAGGCCTTCCTGTCCATCACCAGCCCCCACAACCTACTCAGCTCATGTCCATCGTGTCGATGATGCCATCCAACCATCTCATCCTTTGTTGTTCTCTTCTCCTCCCACCTTCTATCTTTCCTAGCATCAGGGTCTTTTCAAATGAGTCAGTTCTTAGCATCAGGTGGCCAGAATATTGAAGTTTCAGCTTCAACATGAGTCCTTCCAATGATCTTCCAGGACTGATTTCCTTTAGGATGGACTGGTTGGCTCTCCTTGCAGTCCAAGGGACTCTCAAGAGTCTTTTCCAACACCACAGTTCAAAAGCATCAATTCTTTAGCACTCAGTTTTCTTTATGGTCCAAATCTCACATCCATACATGACTACTAGAAAAACTATAGCCTTGACTAGACAGACTTTTGTTGGCAAAGTGATGTTTCTTCTTTTTAATATGCTGTCTAGGTTGGTCAGAAGTTTTTTTCCAAGGAGTACATGTCTTTTAATTTAATGGCTGCAGTCACCATCTGCAGTGATTTTGGAGCCACCCTCAAAATAAAGTCTGTCACTGTTTCCACTGTTTTCCTATTTGGCATGAAGTGATGGGACATGTTGCTTTTTCTTAAGCAACTAGAATCTGACTGGTACATAGTGGGAACTCAATAAATACTCTTGGGATAAATTAATTAGGGATGATATTTGTCAGCAACTACTAAGGGATAAGCTCAGTGCCACAGTTTTTTCTTAAAATAATGTAGCCAAATAATTTGAGGAGACTTCATCCTTTTATTATATTAAGCATGGTTTGATTACTTTATAAAAATGAATATCAAAAGTTTCATCATTTGATCACTTAAAATGTCTTACCATTTTTTTATTCTTTCACTTAAGAAAAAAATACATCTTTTCTAATATTTTTACTTTCAATTAGTTTGTCTCAAAGACAGTAAATACTTGAAAGATGATCAACCGGATATTTAGTCATGGAAATTCAAATAAAAAATAAATGGAATACCATTTTTACCCCCATTATTGATTAATAACTAAAGGCAGGCAAATAGCTGATAGAAATGTCTTTTGGAAAAGAAATCAACAAACTTTATTTTGTGATGTTGTGGTGTACACCTGGCAGTCTAATTCTAGGTGTATATTCCCAGAAAGAACTCTTGGCTGTTGAAACCAGGGCATATTTAGAAGTCATTGCATTGCTTATAATAACAAACCTAAAAAGTTAAACTGAAACTGATGCTAGTTATTTATATCTTTCATTTATAGTTGTTTTCCTTCTTGCCCTTGCCACATCCCTTCAGGGTAGAGTATATTTCCCACACTATTGATTTCAGGCTCTGTATATAGCCTTGACTAGACAGACTTTTGTTGGCAAAGTGATGTTTCTTCTTTTTAATATGCTGTCTAGGTTGGTCAGAAGTTTTTTTCCAAGGAGTACATGTCTTTTAATTTAATGGCTGCAGTCACCATCTGCAGTGATTTTGGAGCCATCCTCAAAATAAAGTCTGTCACTGTTTCCACTGTTTTCCTATTTGGCATGAAGTGATGGGACATGTTGCTTTTTCTTAAGCAACTAGAATCTGACTGGTACATAGTGGGAACTCAATAAATACTCTTGGGATAAATTAATTAGGGATGATATTTGTCAGCAACTACTAAGGGATAAGCTCAGTGCCACAGTTTTTTCTTAAAATAATGTAGCCAAATAATTTGAGGAGACTTCATCCTTTTATTATATTAAGCATGGTTTGATTACTTTATAAAAATGAATATCAAAAGTTTCATCATTTGATCACTTAAAATGTCTTACCATTTTTTTATTCTTTCACTTAAGAAAAAAATACATCTTTTCTAATATTTTTACTTTCAATTAGTTTGTCTCAAAGACAGTAAATACTTGAAAGATGATCAACCGGATATTTAGTCATGGAAATTCAAATAAAAAATAAATGGAATACCATTTTTACCCCCATTATTGATTAATAACTAAAGGCAGGCAAATAGCTGATAGAAATGTCTTTTGGAAAAGAAATCAACAAACTTTATTTTGTGATGTTGTGGTGTACACCTGGCAGTCTAATTCTAGGTGTATATTCCCAGAAAGAACTCTTGGCTGTTGAAACCAGGGCATATTTAGAAGTCATTGCATTGCTTATAATAACAAACCTAAAAAGTTAAACTGAAACTGATGCTAGTTATTTATATCTTCATTTATAGTTGTTTTCCTTCTTGCCCTTGCCACATCCCTTCAGGGTAGAGTATATTTCCCACACTATTGATTTCAGGCTCTGTCATGTAAGAATATACAACCAATGGAATGCAAGCATGATGCAAGTTATTAAATCTTTTCATTTAAACCATCCGAGGTACATTATCTTCTTTTAAGGGACTTAGGATTGTTCACATGCAACATTTCTGAGATGTCTTGATTTGTTTACTTATAATAATTATTACACAATTCATTTTAACTAAAAATAAATAAAATTTTATGCACTAAACCAGATGCCCCATTATATAAGGCTTGTTAGTGATAAGCATGCAGAAAAGACAGACATACAAATAAATGACTTTTTGCAAAGTAGTGCTTAGGCCCCAAATCTTAAGAAGTTAGGGCAGATCACACAGATTCTCATCTCTCCACATAACTCTGACCTCCTCCACCCTCTCTTTTTTTTTCTTTGAAAGTAACAAGTCTGAGACCTAAGCACAAATTTAGCTAATTGGTTTTCTTGCTTTTTTCCATCTAAACTCATGTAGAGACCTCAGTATTCTGTTACCTTGTTTACCCAGATTGTGAGGTATCACACTCATCTCACTTTTAGTGAGATGAAACCAGTCAATGAGTATAATAAACAAGTTTTTGTCTCTAAGGCCAAAGAAGAGATATTTTTGGTGGCAGAGCCTGAGAGTTGGTAACTGCCCTGTGTGTGACCTGGAGAACATATGTAAGAGAAAGTTAAAGAGACAGTTAACCCCTGTAGGCAAATGAGTAGGAGGAATCCAGAGAAGCCTTGAGTCATCTCTGATCTATAACAGTAACTATGCCTATTCCTAGGTCTTCAGTTTAATTCAGGTCAGTCTGTCAGTCACATCTAATTCTCTGAGGACCCCATGGACTGCACCATGCCAGGCTTCCCTGTCCATCACCAATTCCTGGAGCTCGCTCAAACTCATGTTCATCGAGTCAGTGATGCCATCAAACCATCTCATCCTCTGTCATCCCCTTCTTCTTCTGCCTTCAATCTTTCTCACCATCAGGCGCTTTTCCAATGAGTCAGTTCTTCACACCTGGTGGCCAAATATTGGAGTTTCAGCTTCAGCATCAGTCCTTCTGATGAATATTCAGGATTGATTTCCTTTAGGATTGACTGGGTCTAGGTCTTCAGGGCTAAGTGTATAGTTAATGAACTATCAAGCAACGCTGGTGTATTACTTCAGTTAAACAACTCACTAGATGAGTTAAAAAAAAAAAAAAAGACCAGGAGATGGAAAAATTCTGTAAAGATGGAATCTCTCACTTTTTAATTCTTTGCATCTTAAAAAAAAAAAGTCCACACAGGCCAATAAAGGATTCGAGAATGTTCAGTAGAAATGCCAGCTACAAACTGACACCTGCCATGGACATTTGACATCTACTTCGACAAGGAACAAATCAGGTGCTGCTGTGGCTGCTGACTTTCAGTACTCCTCAAAGGAGTTTAAGGTGGAGAGCTGACGTGAGGCATTCTGTGCTCTGGAAAAAACTGGCAAGACAAGTCTTCAGATAGATATCTTCAGGAACTGTGTTTAATGAGCCCAATTCTTTTATCACCTCATCTCTGAAAAAACACTAAAGATCCTTCATGGTAATGACTGCTCATTTATGGTAAAAACTGCTTCTCACAACTAACATAAACTTTTTGTGGGCGGGGGGGGGGGGGGGG